>VDFB02310218.1:0-24512 GCA_007258455.2 Sequoia sempervirens | reverse complement strand
TTGTGTGGCTTTTGTTTATTGAGCATTTCAATGTAGATATCGAATGCTAATATTTATGACTGCCTACTAAGACAAAGCACTCTCAAATGACCTCCTTACGATGTTTGATGCACCCTCTACATTGGAAGTCCCAAGAATTTGTTGGTTGAACTTATTGTTTGCTACCCATCCTCTTGGTTGCATGGAATGAAGTCAACATCTTGGTCACTTATGTCATTTTCATCTTCAAAATCAACACCACTTTACTGGTCCCAATTCATTATATTAGTGAAGTAATGGATTACCTCTACTGGATCAGTTTGTGGTGGGGATGGAATGGAAAGGGTGACTTCATCCTTAGTGAAAGTTGTTTGCACTCCAGTATTTTTGGTTACTTTCTTTAGCCATTTTGGTTGGCTAGCTTGTGTTGGAAAACTTAGACCTTCTATTGTAGTTTTGTACCCTCATTTCAGTGTGCTCGAACATCGGGGATTTTGGTTGGTTGTCTTATGGTGGAAAGCTAAGACCTTTTGTTGTAGTCTTTGTACCCTCATTGCAGGATACTTGAACATAAATTGTCATATTATATGCTTCATAATCCTGCACAAAACCATCAATCTGATCCTCATTGTAACCGAACAATCTCAAACATGTCTTTACTATAATATACCATGGATCATCTTCGATTATAACTGCATCATTCTTTGTTTCAACAGTTTGTACATCCTCTTGAACAACAAAGGCCTCACTTGGCCTCGTATCCTTGTCAAGAGTAGACTGATTTAGTGGCCAGATTATAGTTCTACATAAGCCACTTAGAATGTTACATGGCGTTAATGCCTGGTTGAATGCTTTGCTTGCAAGAGTTTCCAACTCTCCCAATTCGATTTCAATCTGGGGATTGTTTTCCATCCATATGATTCTTTTTTGTTTGAAGTAAGTCTTGAAAGGAGAGAAAAAACTAACATCCAATGGTTGTATCTTATGGCTGGTATGTGCAGGAAGCGCTAACAAGTTTATTCCTATATGCCTTGCTTCTTCTATTGTCTTGAAGGCCACATGGCTACCATGACTGTCGAAGATAAGAAGGGCCATGTTCGTGGGTGAAACCCCACTAGAGATCAAAGCTACAAAATATTTTAACCAATGAAGAAAAAATTCCTTTGTCATCCATGCATGTTCTTGGGCTACCATACATGCCCCTGCCTCATAATTTAAACTATAGTTTCTCATGTGCCTCTTGGATTTAAACAAGTAAAACCCAGGAATACTCCACCCAACTAGACAAACACAAGACAAAAATATGATCCACTCTCTACTTTTCAATATTAAATGTGGTACACAAATTGAGCCCAAATTAGCAATCACTTCATGGCATAGTTCTTACTAGCTTGCAAGTCAGTCTCATCATAGTTCCAAATTCTACTTGATCCATAGTGGTGCAAGTTGTACATATTGTCCAGGTTGTCATAAAATGATGTCATGATAGAAGGTTGAATCATAATTGCTATGTCAATGTGCACTCCTTCAACTATTTTGATTGTCAAATCTAGGTTCCTTTTTCAAAAACCTGTCCACCATGACCTCCCTGGTGTCCCATTTGTGATCGGATTGGGCCTACTTCAAACTATTTGAGAAATAATAGATTGTAGTTGATTGAATTGAAGTCCATGGCCAATTTTAGCCATGTCCTTGTACCATTTTGTATAGGATTGAATTTACATCCCTTATGCAAATTCTCCTTTTACACATCCTCACCTTAGAAAACCAAATACGAAGTCAAAATTCCACATTAGCTCGCTAACTTCCATCCACTTGGAATTTGTTTGTTGTGTCAGTAGGAGAACATTTATCAAGGACACCTACGTGACACACAGATGTCCACACGACGTGCTTGCATCCCTGATGAATTCTTGCATCTATAGTTGGCAAAGCTGTTATACTTCCTATTAGGAATGTTTTGTAATGTCCCTCTTCCACCAATTGACCCAGAAAATGACAGATTCTCCCTCTTCTTCCTTCAAATTCATCTTTTCTTCATTCAACTCATCTTTTTTTGCATCCACTAAGCATTTGACTTCATTCTCTTGGAATTCTCCACTCTCAACAACACTTCAGCACTCCATTGCAACAACAACAACACTCCATCAACTCTATAAAACAAGTGTGAGGCAAGCCATTGCAACAGGGGCTTGAGGTTTTGCAACACCTCCCATTATCATAATTGAGGTTGTGGTGATTGTTCAAGTCCTTTTTTCTCCTCCATTGGCTAGTGAGCTCTTGGTGGAAGTGGTAACGTTTCATTCCTCTCCTTTGTGATTTGGCTGAGTAGTTCTTTATTGTTTTGTAGAGTTATTTGCATTCTTTCTTTCTTAATTTCTTTATCATACATTTCTCTATCGTTGTTATTTGGCTATCCATGGAGGTAGAAACACCAATTGAAATGGGGGTCTAATTGAGGTAGGCCCCTATATAACCCCAACAAATTTCCCCTCTTTCTTGTGTGTAGGTGGTTGTGCTTTTGGAGCTAACTGGAAAATTCGCAACTTGGTGAGATTATCTTCATCACTTTAGCTCTTATCTACTTGTTTTATCACATCCATTTATATATTTTGTACTTCATAATACTATTTTCTCCTTTATAAATCACTAGCTAGGTTGTCAGCTTGTTTTCTGACAGTTTGTATGGTATTTTCAATCCTCTAGTCGTACGGACGCCAATGCACCTAAGAGACGTTGGTGTGCCATGCTGTTGTCCCAGAACTGCACTTTCGTCCTCAGGCAGAGAGCTACCTGAGGTATAGTACCAAATCCGAAAATTAGCTCACTATCCCCAATCCTGATTTCAGGTTTATAGAGCGGCCAAATGACATTATAGTCCTCATCATTCTTGTCCCACATTTCAAACATCCCTTTAGAGCGAGGTAAGTTAGGGCAGCCTTTCGCTCTTGGCTCTCCGTGACCTGAGGCCTTGACATGGTCGGTCCCCCTATCTTACATTTTTGGTGAACCTGTTGTGAACCATTTTGGTTCCATTTGGTGATACTGAACATTCCTTTCCTCGTATTCTAGGAGTGTTGTGAAGCCTTCGCCTTACAACCCAACCTGTAACCCCTAGTAGGCATAGTTGGAAGGTTCTGAAAGTGTTGCACAACAAAACCTTAATTGAGTCATTGTCCTATTTTGCAACCTTTTGGGAGCCTTGTGAGAGTTTTGTTTATTGCATGTGATGGCCTCTTTCCTACATCAACCTATCCCCTCTGCATAGCCTGTGAGTAGTGGTACTAGTATAACCTTCACCTCACAGGATCTGCCAATGGGTTTTAATAGGGAACCATCTCCTCTCTAAATCCTTGTGTGAATCAATGAAAACATCATGGCACGTGTTCTTGTTGATCAAACATCTCAAGTAAACATCATAACTGAGGAGATCATGCTAATTAACTTTTTGCATAAAGATGGGTATGATGCACCTGTGAGCACCATCTGCACATATGATGGACTTTTTGTACCTCCTTTGGGTAGTATTGTCCTATTGGATTTGGTTGGACCTAATTCGTGAATCTTTTGTTCGACATAATCCCTAGGTATGAACTCTTTAGAGTGAGGCTGGGTATCCCCTGTTTAGTACCTATGAATGTAGTACCCTCAGTTATGCATAAATATTTAAAATTTATCCACGAGGGTTTTGTGCATGTAATTTATGATACCAGTTATAAACCGTCGGTTGATCATGGTGGTTACTCCTTGGATTACTCTTGGCCTGCATCCATGGGTCCTCTTTTGTCTAGGAAGGACCTCATGTATCAAACTTATCAAAACTACAAGAGAGGGTGCTTAAAGCTGAGAGTGAGATACCCTCCATCGCCTTATGCTATTTCACATAGGGCTTGTTTAAAAGCTGACAGTGATGCCACGAAGGCCTGTAAAAGAGAAGAAGAAATGCCCTCTCAAGGTCCCTCTTCTTTCTCTACCGCTATTTAGTTTGATGCTCCTTCTCTCCTTATTGTGGTGCCATCAAATTTTGTTCCGCGTCTATGAGAGAATCTTGTGGTGCCCACTTGGTGAAAGCCCAAGTGTCCCACGCTTGAGCTTCTTGTTCCACCCACGAAGCCTAGGCCCATTCAACATAGCAGGAAGAAAGGCCACTGTGGGGAATCTTCTATGTCTCGGCCTCCACGACCCCCTACTGCTTCTGCTACCAAGGAAGTAAATGAGAAGAGGCCCGTTGTCGAGGCGTTAAAGTTGGCTCCCCCTGCTACTTCTCAACCTGCTCCTCCTGCTCCCATTTAGGAGCCTATCCCTCCATTGGAAACAACTATGGAGGAAACTCCCATGGCTGAGTAGGAGCCTTTAGTTCCTTTGCAACCTCCGATCTCTAGCTCAAAGAGTCATAGAAACTGCCTTATGCACGAGCACAAGCACCAAGAAAAGGCCTTTGTAGTTGAGCAGGCCACTTTATAGAAGAAGGAAGAGGAGTCAACTGCCCCTGTCTCAAGACCTCCTATCGCGTCCTCCTCTCTCCTCCCCTTTGCTTCTGTTCAATCTAGTTCAGTCTCGCTTTTGGCTTTCATTGTGAGTATGAATGTGCCTAACCCCAAAAAGGTGCAGGTGTTCATCTCTCCTTCAGTGGAGCCACCCTTGTTGATGTCCCTTCCAGATGTCACTCCTTTCCCAAAACCTATAGATATGCCAAATACTTCGGTGGTATTTGTTGCGGTTTTCTCCTCCTACTCTTCCTTCACACCTCTTGCCTCGTTTGTGGGGAGTTCACATCCCCCAGTGAAGTAGAAGGTGGAGAGTGGTCCTTCCAACAACGAAGGACATAAGAGGAACCTATCTTCTCTAAAAGGTGGTCCTAAGCTAGCTTGTTCTACTCTAGTAACATAATCAATCTCGACTTCCTCTAAGTTTGTCACCGGTCCCAAGTCACTCGGTGAGCCTAGTGGTGAACCTCAAGCATAACTTTCCCCATCCATTGGGTTATGACATGGAACTCCAGTGAAGTGCATGTTTAACTCTCTAGATGAATTTTTGGCCTTGTCAACGATTTTCACGAAATCATTGACCATAGCTCCACAAGAGATGAGTGGAGGAGACCTTGTAGGGCCTTCTTCCTTAGCACTTGTTGTGGGAGGGTAAGAAGCTCCTCTTAACATCCCACCACTACAGGCTCGACCTCCTTCCCCTTATGATGATCTGGAGTGGGAAGCAAATGACCTCCTGGTTGATTAGTGTTAGGGGGAAGCCTCTTCTTTATCTTTCAATTAGATGTGTGTGTGTTGTGATGTGTTCCCCCATGATCGTGCTATGTGTTCCTAGATGGCCCTTGTCACCCTTATTGGTGTTTGGATACAGGAGTGGTTTTTGTGTTGTAAGCCTTCTTCTATTTGTATCGTCATTCTTCCATGTTTGTGATTGGCTTTCAGTAAATTAGGGATGATGCAAAGCATTGGGGGCATTTAGGCTTCCCTTCTATGTGGACCCAATTTATTTATTTTTACTTTATCTTCTCATACATTCTTCACATGGTCTGATATAGTAGGGGTTGATGATAGTTCATTTTATATACTTTATATATATATATATTTATTTATTTATGAGCAACTCTGGCCTTGAAATATCAAATCACCCATGTGCCTTTTGTTGGTGTTCATCTCTTTTTCGCTCTTTTCTTATCTTTCTCTCTTCTTTGCTTGAGTTGTCCCTTTCATGTGTCACAATGCCATTTCTATGACACTCTGATTTTTAGAAAATTTATTTATGGCCAACAAATCTTTTCTCAAGAATCTTTGCAAACTTTTTCAAAGAATTGTATTCTTGACTTGAAACCCTAACAAAACGTGTTTCCTTCATCATGGGTTCATAAAGAAAGAACTGGAGACCTTTCCTTCAAGGAGGGAGTAGATTTGACCTTCCCCTCATGAGGGGGCATTTTTCTTCCTTTTGAATTCCTTGATGAAGTGAACATCTTTCGAAAGGATTCCTAGATGATGAATCGATTAGAGAAAAAATATCTCTTTCACACTTTCAAACAACGCGTCCTTTGAGTGGACCCCTTTCTTCATGTCAGGTTCCCTAGGGACCCCTTTGAAATCTTTCCAATCTATCGACGGTTTGCGTGACTGTCCACTTACTTGAATGTGTGGTCACTTTTAGACATGTTCTATTTGCGGGTAAACATGTCACTTTACAGGTGCGCCTATAAAGCCTCTTTCTGACTCTGCAAAGTCTCCCTTCCTTGGGTTTCCTCCATGTGAGAGATCTTGGGGGATACCTCCCTGTAGGTCTACAGGCTTGTAGGGTGCATTTTCTAAGCGTCCTCCATGCGAGAGATCTTGGGGGTTGCTCCCCTATAGGTCTGTAGGTCTGTAGGGCGCTCTTTCTTGGGTTTCCTTCATGTGAGAAATCTTAGAGGACACCTTCCTTGCAAGTCTGCGAGCCTATGGGGCACTTGATTTTTAGGGCTTCCATCATGTGAGAGATATTGGGGGTCACCTCCTTGCAGGTCCATGGGCCTATAAGGCGCTTTCAATCTACAACTTCATAGTTCTGAGGGGCTATGGAGTCCTTTTCCTACCCTACGCTTTCGAGCTCGCCAGATTGTGGTATGCTTCCTCAACAATTTAGGTATAAATTTCTAACCCTATTCACTCTTCGATCTACTTTACCAAAGCAATCATTAGTATTCATGCTCGCTAAAGTGGGAGAAAAATGTATAGGAGCAAATTTGCACCCCTTGGGAAAATTCCCCTTTTACACATCCTCGCCTTAGAAAACCAAATCTGAAGTCAAAATTCCACATCAGCTTGTTGACTTCCTTCCACTTGGAATTTTTCTGTTGTGTCGGTAGGATAATATTTGTCGGGGATGACCATGCGGCGCACAGACATCCGCGTGATGCACTTACATCCCTGATGGATTCCTACATATGAAGTTGGTAGAGGCATTACACTTCCTATTGGGAATGATTTGTAATATCCCTCTTCGACCAACCAACCCCAAAAATGAAATATTTTCCCTCTTCTTCCTTCAAATTCATCCATTATTCATTCAACTCATCTTTTTTTGCATCCACTAAGCATTCAACTTCATTCTCTTGGCATTCTCCACTCTCAACAACACTTTAGCACTCCAGTACAGTAGCAACAACACTCCATCAACTTCATAAAGCAAGTGTGAGGCAAGCCATTACAACAGGGGCTTGAGGTTTTGTAACACCTTCCTTCCTCACAGTTGAGGCTGTGGTGATTGTTCAAGTCCTCTTTTTTCCTCCATTTGCTAGTGAGCTCTTGGTGGAAGTGGTAATGTTTCATTCCCCTCCTTTGCGATTTGGTTGAGTAGCTCTTTACTATTTTGTAGTGTTATTTGCATTCCTTCTTTCTTTACTTCTTTATCATACATTTCTCTATCGTTGCTATTTGGCTATCCGTGGAGGTGGAAAAACCAAAATGGGGGTTTGACTGAGGTAGGCCCCTATACAGCCCCAACAAAATTCCCCTCTTTTTTGTGTGTCTAGATGGTTGTGCTTTTGGAGCTAGCTGGCAAATTGGTGACTTGGTGAGATTATCTTCACCACTTTAGCTCTTATCTACTTATTTTATCACATCCATTTATATCTTTTGTACTTCATAATATTGTTTTGCTCCTTTAGAAGTCACTAGCTAGGCCGTTAGCTTGTTTTCTGATGGTTCGTACGATATTTTTGGTTCTCTAGTTGTATGGACGCCAACGCACTTGAGAGTCTCCAGTGCACTACATTGTTGTCCTAGAACCGCACTTTCATCCTCAGGTAGAGAGCTACCTAAGGTACAGTACCAAATATGAAAATTGGCTCGCCTAGCCCCAATCCTGATTTTGGGGCTATAGAGTGGTTGAAGGACATTATAGTCCTCATCATTCTTGTCCCTTGTTTCAAACACCCCTTTAGAGTGAGGTAAGTTAGGGCAACCTTCTACTCTTGGCTCTTTGTGACCTAGGGTCTTGACGTGGTTGGTCCCCCTCTCTTACACATTGGACAAATTTATTTTCCTCCTTGTTGGATAAAATGGTATGTGGTCCCCTCCTCTTCGTGGTGGTAACTCCTAAAAACCAAGACCTCAAACTACTAGCTAGGATACCCCACTTGATTGATGCAAACCTGATTGACATGTTCTTGTGTTTGATATTGGCAACTACTCTTTCCATGCGAGCGAATGACCACTACCTAATGGGTACAGGTGAGGGTAGGTGCACATTGCATGATTCATCAATGTTGACAGGTGGTTCAACATCTGGTTCGACATGAGTTGTGTTGGTTGTGCACAATTATTAACAACTACTTCTTGGTTGGGGATTGCAGTCACTTCCTTAGCAGAGAGTGTATTAGTGAAGTGCACCACACGAGTGACTTGAATTGAGCACCTTCCTCTTCCTATCGATATGTTTCCCTTTTTACCTGGTGCCATGATTTTCACTTAACCTACACCCATAGTAAAACTATTATTACTTGTTATTGAAGCATAAACATGTTTGTCAATATCAAAAACATATTGTAACTATTGTAGATTGAGTGATTAAAGGAAGATTCAATGTTGATTGAGTGTCTCCCTATGCATGATGTTCATTTCTTGATGTGTTTTGGATCAATTAGCCATCTAGATGAATGCAAAATTCTTGTAAATATTTTGTAAGATAACTTTTCATAATAATAAAGGAAGTGTATGGGAATTTGCATAGATTAATAAGTAGACTCATTTAATATTTTGCATCTATTTGTGGTTTTCTTGAAAGCATGTGTAGAGCCCAACTTGCTTGTGAATTTTGAAAAATCTAGTCTTTTATGGTGTGTTGATTAATACATCACCACATTTTCAACTATTTTATATTTTTGTATGATTTCATAGAGACGTTATTGCCAAAATAGATAAAGGCACCAGTTTGTTTTTGTCTCTCTCTCCCCATAATCCTCAACACACTCAAAATCAATCAAGTTAAACATCTTTTAGTTTTCTTTAATTTTAGTACGTTCTATTGCCATGTTTGAATGTGGATGGCATTTAAGGGGTTATCATAAAACACATTCTTAGATCTATCTATATAGAATATAATCTATTTAATAGGGTGCTTAGCCTTGCATATCCAAACTAGTACATAGGTGTATTGTGACACCAATATTGGGATACACTATGCAGTGGATATAGTTTGCTATAAGGAAGTTATCAATATTTTAATCATCAACCTAACACCTCAGGGAAACCCCCTTGGTCTCGTAGACCCAAAAGTGAAGGAGGTATTACCCACCTCAACCATTGGTTCTAGTTTCCCAACTCGAAGACATGCTTGTGGTGATCTTCCCATATTTGACACCACTTGCACTTACGAGATTATCAAACCTCAGGGATTTGGGGCCTACAATTTAGATCACCAAGAAGTTCAAAGTGCAAAAAAATAATCTTGACAAAGTTATCCACTTGCTTGTAGCAACCATGATTTGTTGCTTGTGGTTGTGGTTGTAGCTTGCTTGCAACAAAGCGATGAATGCATAGTTTTTAGCTAGATTGCAAGGTTGAATTTTCTCATGAACAAATGGAGCTTGCATATAAATTTGAATGAGTCAATTAACCAGTCCTTGTTCTTCTCAACATATTCTCTATTACCCTTCTCTATGAGCATATGTAATTGCTATTGTACTATTTTGATGGTAATATGACTCTTACCCATCTATGAACTAATCTCCTAGCATAACCTTTATCTTCTAAATAAAGCATCCTCCTCCTACATGCTTGGGAGTGGGTAGGATGAATCTAAACAATAATATTATATAGTAGCAATAAGGATAATAATAAAAAAAGTAATGAATATTGATTATAGTTTGAATGTAATAAAGTTTATTGTGATCAATAGAAGGTCGAGTTTCTATTCCATTGTTCTTTTGATTTCCAGTTTATTGTAAGTTTAATTTATTTTGATTTAGTTACCAATTCACTTGAAGGAAGGGAGGAAGGAACACTTTTACCCAAGAAAGGGCCCACTTGAGGTGGACTATAGTTGGGTTTCTATCTTGGATATCTTAGGTTTCTTTATTTACAATTCAATGTACTCTTGTTGTAGGATTTTAGTGTGACTCACTAACCTAAAGTTTTTAACTTGTGTGTGTATAAGGTTCATTTTCTAATTTATTTTGAGAAATATTTCCAATTTTAGTTTACATTGATGAGCACAAAGATATATTGAGATGGGGGGTGAATCAATATATCAACAAACTTTTACCCTCTTGACTTTTATCAACTTTAAACTCCACATAATATCAACCATGCAAGAATATAACAATATGAACAAGTTGACACCAATATTTTACATGGAAACCCTTATGGGAGAAAACCACAGTACAAATAATGTACTTTGTGAATTATATAAGTATTAGAATGAATGTAGGCACCAACCTACTTGAATCACCAACTTTCATAATTTAATAGGCATCAACCCACAAGGAGCATCAAATCCTATCTCTAATTCAGTAGGCACCAACCTACAAGGAGCACCAACTTCTACTCGTTAAGCACCTAACTCAACAAAGATAGTAGCTTCAAGAATAATTCTCCACCTTCAATGTTGCTTCCTCAACGAATGATGGACATTGTTGCTCAAATATTCTTTTTACAAATATGCTATAATCTTCTCTATGGATTTTTCATATATTCCTCTTCTATATCTACATATATATCTTATCAAATCTATATATATATCTACTGGTGTAAAAGATTTATCTTCAAAACTCCACACCCGAATTTGATCTAGTCACAACTTCCCTTCCTTCTCACAACTCTAATCCAATCACAAGTCAGATTCAAAATAAACTTATGATCCAATCAAAAATCTAATTCAAACATAATTCTGATTCAATCTCAAATCTGATTTTGTATGAAGTAAGTCATTTCTTTTCAAATCAGGTTTACACATATAAACTTTCTTCTCTCACAAGTCTGATCACACACTTTCTTCTACCTTAAATCTGATCCAAATCAAGTGCTCTTTCATTTCACAAATCAAATCGTGCTATTACGCCAATATTTTCACATATATTTCTACTTATTATCTTCACATATATTCATCATATATGTTTGCATTTATCATTCATACACGAGTTGCATATACACTCAAAAGAAATCTGAGTTACACTTTTTTTTGCCCTTTAACTTCTTCTAGATCTTCTTTAACATATCTTACAATTCATCACAAATTTGAATGTATACTTCTCTACAAATTGCTCTTCATATGCTTGGATTTGCTAGTATACATAACATGATTTTCACTTCATACTATAGACACGTAAAATGTACTGATTGACATTGTGCATTTGATCCCGACCTACTAACATCGTTTCATCCTGAATTATCCCTCGGTCTAACCATTTAATCAAATCTCATTATCTGATTAAATTCATCAATATTTCTCCCTTAATTAAATAAACCAGTTATTTAATTAAGTCTCTCTCTTTGGTTAATTAAATCAATCAATCCGATCTAATTATCCCTATTTAATTAAATAATCAATTTTATTTAATTAAATCTCTAAAGTCTATCTATTAAATTAAATAAATTAAAACCTTATTTGATTTAATCTAAAATCATCTCTTTTAATTAAATAAATCAAAATCTTTATTTAATTAATCTCTTATCATATTCCTCTCTTATTTGATTTAAATAAATCCATAAATTTGAGTCAAATAGGTCACATCATCTAACCTCCTATTAAATTAATTGGCCCTTGATTAATTTAATCTCTTGTCATGTCCCATCCTCTAGATTTTGCAAGTTGCACATGAAAATAGATTTAATTGATTTATTAAATCCTCTATTTTCCTCAACAAGGCATCTTTTGGAATATTCTCCAAGTTTGAATTCAAAAATTCCAAGTGGACATGTACATCCAACAAAGCAATAACTTCATATTACATGTCCTTTGTCTTGAGCCAAGTGGCATTTATTGCATTTTCTCTTCCCTTTTGCATGTCATTTCAACAAATTTGAAATTCAAAAATAAGCATTTATTGACACAATCCTCAAAACTTGCATCCTCCATCCACTCATAGGTTGACAAGTGGCATCTTGCCATTGGATGAATGTTAGTCCCACATTGCTCAAATTTGGACATTCATCCATGGCGTCTATAAATAAAAAACTCATATCCTCATTTATCATCCTGAAATTATGCAAGGTTACTAATCTCAAATGTCATCCAAATTCCATCCATCAATCTTGAAACTTAGTTAGGTTTTGCAGATTTTTGGCTTGGAGCACTCAATCTTCATCAACACAGTGGATCATTCATCAATCATCATCATCATCAACACATATCAATATTGCATCATAGGAATTGGGAAAGGGCCAATTTTCACATCAAATTGGCACCAATTCCCCTATGGGATCATGAGTTTGCAAATTTAAATTAGGATTCAATCTAGTTTGTTATTTTCATTGTGTTTTTCATTGTTTATTTTTCTAATTTGAGTTTTGTAAATGGATTTCATGGGGAATCCTTGTTCTTGCTTCCAAGTCGGAGAACTGGTATTAAAAAAAAATCAGAAGAATGTCCCAAACCCAAGCAACAAAGAAAAAATTGAACCCAATTGGTTGGGACCATTCATCATCATAACAAGTTACAAATCAGGGGCATATCAGTTATCAACACCCAAAGGGGAACCTCTGCAGGAGCCCATGAATAGCTCCCATCTCAAAAAAATTTGTCTAAATCTTTCAAGGTATAGAACCAAAAAATCAAAATAAAAAATCTGAAAAATGGATTTACTTTGAAATGAAAACACATGGCAAATAGGCATCTTGAGTACGACAATAAAAAAAACAAAAATCCAAAATCAGGAAAAATGATTGAAATAGTAAAGAAAAAATCATCCTCTAGTAGAAATACACTTTTAGTGGCACTTTGGACCATTACCTTGGTGAAAAACACAGCCAAGCGAGCTGTGGTGGTGTAAATAAGCACTTCATCCATCAAGATCTCTATGGCTTGTTCGGCATCATCCATCCATTACATTTCCATCATCCATCACATTCAAGCATCCATCCATCACTCATCCACTCGCATTCACACCATAGCTTGGTCCTGTTTTCATATCATGATCACTGGTACTACTCGGCCCATTTCTCAATTCAGTTTATCTTGCCCTTTATCGAGTAGTCATTGCATCTTGGGGGCATGTTCTCATTAGATGTCCGGATTAATTAACCCATATTCTTGAAATCCTCAAATCGGAGAAATCCAAAACGTATTAGAAAATTAGAAAATCCAAAATATCAAAATCATCAAAATCCAAAACTATTATCAAAAGTTGGTGAAAAATCAAAACAAAGAATTAGTCTTGTCAGTTCATCATCCTGACTTGAGCGTAAAGTAGGGTTGATCTTTGAAATCATCCCAAGACACTTCCGTTGGAGTCCCTTTAGAATTCTGTCATAATAAATTTGACATTTCATCAGCTGTATATCATCGTATAAATTAGTCAACTTGTAGGTCGAACCTCGTGGTCTTTACGTGGCACTGGCGTAGGCAAAGGATAATTTGTGAGTCCAGCCCCTGAGGCCCTAGGATAGGTCTTTAGGTTAGTCTCTTGGTCAAACTCTCAGAAAATCCCAAAACATTCAAAAAATTAAAAATCAAAACATTTGCAAAATCTCAAAAATACCAAAAAAAAAGCCTCAAAACATTGCAAAAGATCAAAAACATCCAAATATTTGAAAAAAATCCATCATCTCATCTCGCCTACACCCGCAATAACATCACTCATAATAAATGATCATCATCCTCAATCTTTGGTAAGACAATCATAAACAAGTCTAGCAGGTTGAAAGTGAAAGCTCAAAATCGTCAAGTCTTAGGTATAAGTCAGTATGTAAACAAGTTGGTCAACTCTTTGTATCGGTAACTCATCATCCAATTGGTCCCATATAATCATTTAAAAGAATGCTTTAGATAAAATGAAATGACGTGCCGCCATCCACTAACATGTCCTAGGATGAATCCTTCCTACAATGGGCATTATCTTTTGGCAATAGTTTCGGTTCTTATCCTTAAAGACACATCCTCTTTTCGTTAGCGATATTGAAGAACATCAGCTTGTTTGTTTACTTTGTCTTTATCTTTTGACTTATCTTATTGCGTTCATTCCAAGGACTTCTCGATGATATCCCAACAGAGGATTTAGAGAAATAGGAATGGGGCAACAATCATTATCTTTTGTCTGTTGTGCTTGTTGGACGTTCTTGTAATATAACCTTGGTGAATACTTGCTTTGTTAGGTACGTATGGAGGAAGTTTTGGGTAGCTTGTTGACTATTGCATTGATAGGTTATACCTGTCCATGTTTTGGTTCGAGGTGTTTGAAATTTCTAAAGTGCATCCTAGCCTGATTTCCGTATGTTAGGTGTGAACAAAGACACTCCTATCTATTTGTCAAGTCAAAGTCCATCACACTAGGTACCACACCATCCTAGTTTGCTATACCTTGATGCATCGTACCATGTGTGTCATCAAAAATAAGGAAATTGGCCCTTTGAAAATCCCAATTCCTTGGCAAGTAATCATCATCATCATCATTTGCATTTTCATCATTTTATGTCTTGTTGAAATTACTTCTTCTCTTCTTGCTCATCGCACTAACAAGGTACTATGACAATTGTCCATCACCATCATCATCATCATCGATCCTGCATCCACAAATCATTAACATATTGCATCAACATATCATATAGGGAACATATGCATTGCATTTCCACCATATTATAAAAGTGCATCCATTTCTTGCATCACATTACATCTATCACATAAATCATCGCATAACATTCATTTGCATAAACATTTCATAACCATTTCACCATTATCACATACTACATAATCATACACAATAGGTATATAAGCATTATAAATAATTCATTTGCATACATACTTGCATAACATTATACGGTCATCTCACACATTACATTCATTTGACATAGAACATCATCATCATTGCATATAGTACATCACATTAAAACATCGCGTACATTACATTATCATTTAATATGATTAGGATAATAATATTTGTTATTTTAAGCATCTTAAAACCATCTCATTTACATTATATCACATAACACACGACCATTGCATTAATCATCCACATCATCTCATAAACAACATCATAATCATTCATTGCATAAATCATTCCACATCATTATAAGCACAAATAGGAATATCAAAATTCATTACATGCAAAGCATACATCTATCCATAACCATTTCATATATAAGCAGGATTCATATCATTTCGTGTATACCACATAAATCATTCCCATATCATTTTGCATATCGCACATTACATAACATATCATTTCACATCATTACACATCACATAAATACATTTGCATATCATAAGTTAACATAATATAGATCTGATAGTCATAATCATAATGCATATATCATCAAAAATAAATGCATCCATAAAAGCATCAGATAACATCATTGCACAACATATAGAAATAAAATCATCCATACATAAATAAATGGCACCACATCACATCATATCAAAATCATCATCGACTCATCTCATATATCATCAATAATGTAACTGTCATAGTACAAAAAAAAATCGGATCACTGTACATGTATGTTAATTAGTACAAAAAGGCCCATCGGGCTATCAAAAATGAGCCCATGAGGCACAAAAAGTATCATCTCGATCAAGGTCTATCCCCATGTATGCTGCCCTTTCCCCTGTCACCGTGACCCTCTGCTGGTCTGTAGCTGGTCTGCTACGAGTACTCTAGGACCCATCCTCCTCTGGGTATGGCCTCATGATAGTGCCTCCGATAATACTCGACCTCTCAGATGACATCCCTGTAAGATCGAACAGACATTGTACCCTGGGAAGAGGAGGCTGCCATACTCTCTAACCGCTATCTCTAACCTAGCTCTGTGGCCGCCTGTAACTCTACAGCCTGTCTCTACTAAATGGTCTGATCCCTCTCGGCCCTGAGTTGCTCTCTCTTAGCCCTAGCTTGATCTCTCTCGACTGTCACGACCTGGACTTGAGCTTGTAGCTGCGTAATCAACGCATCCCGAGGATCCACCTGTGCTCGAGGAGGTTGTACCTGAGGCTGATCCTCAACTTGTGGTGGTACACCTGGTGGCACCTACTGTTGATCTGACATCAGTACATCTCCCTACCCTAGCTGAACTGGGGGCCTGACAGGCTGGTCCTGTCGTACATCACCCCTCCGTCCTCGTCCTCCCCCTCTGCCTCTCACTCTTCGCTGATCGGGGACTGCTCCTGGAATAGTCAATCGTAGGGGAGATTGGAACCAATCCCTATATTCCTGTGTCGTGCCTGGATCTGCAGGCCCCTGATCATAAGCCCACAACCAAGTTACTAACTACCTGAAACTGTTGAGGACCTCTAAGGCTAGAATATATCGCCCCCATGAAACCTGTGTCATGGTGTAGGTGAAGACAACTACATAGTCATCATCAGGGCGATCCTGGGGCTCACCGAACTGACGCTGCATGCACCCGGGTAGGTACCTCCCGATCATCGTGTGCTCCCGCCCCTGCATATAGCAGTCTTGGTGAGCAAAGAACAACTGCTCAACATTGTCGACCCATCTGGGCTGACCAAGGTATGGTTGCCATGTGAACACCTGTATCTCGTCGAGGACCCTCCTCCAGTACGAGATCCCGTGCTCACTTGTGTGTGAAGGACACACCACCTCTGTAGCGCCACACGAGGGGTTCGTCTGGCATCATCGAAATAGTAACAATCCACAGTCGAAGCACATCAATGTGCTCCTATGCCCAAACATGAAGAAGGGTCACCCCTGCTGCTGAGTGCTTTGCCATCCATGTACACGTACTCGTGCAGATCTTTGTATAAAGATGCAAGAAGCACTGACCCCCAAGCAAAAAGGACTAGTCTGTCTCGAACCATACGCTCCTAGCAATATCCCCAGCCGAGACTGAAGTATCGGCCTCATTTGTCAGGGGCAATAAAACCTGAAATGACTGCTACAACAACTAGGAGGAAGGGAGGTGCAAGGATCGTGTGCCACTCGAGCTCGATCTACCCTCGCAAAAAATGATGTCCTTTGTGGCGAGGACTTTGTGGCAAGCATCGTGCCCCTCGTCCATGTCAAAAATCACTCGCCAACCATGAATTGACAATCTCAAAATACACCAAATGTCCTCTAAGGTGACAATGGCCTCGCTAGTGGGAAGATGAAATGAAGAGGTCTCGTTGTGCCATATCTCAGCCAGCACTGACATCATCCCTAAGTGAGTGCGAATGGGTGCTGCATAAGCAATATACCATAACCTCGTGACCTAGAGTCGATCCTGATCCCTATCGCTCAAGTCCTACAAATAGCTGAACAAGTCCCGTGACCTGTGCTCTTAAGAGTAGAGCTCCCTCCTTGTGTCCTGCATCAAGGAAGGTCACCATGTTAAATTTTTTAAAAATTTCTTCACCAAGCGTTCAAAAAACCTCTCTAGCGGTGCAATCTGTGAAGGCGTCGTAGTTTGATTTCTAATAAAACTCTGACGCTAGGGCATAAGAGACCAAAATGGCACCATCGCGGTGCACTTTTTCTTCTAGCGACGCACTTTGAGCAAATGAAGGACCGTCGCGTCGTAGTTTGCAAACCACCCTTCCAGCCCTGAGCTCAGCGTCGCAGTTTGGAGTCTATTTTCAAACTCCAAATTGCACCGCTGTGGCGCTATATGACACCGAGTGGCGCAGTTTGATTTTTGAGCGGTGCTATATAGCGCCACTGCAAAATGACCGACTTTGAATGCATTAAATGAAGGCTAAAAATGAAAAACGAAGCTCAAGTAAGGGTCACTTACCGGTGCCCCGATGCTAGGTGGCCAATGGTACGTCCGAACTCAATCAGAAATGTGTAGAGGAAGCTGTTGTTGCACCATATCGTCAAGAGGTCAGAGCTCAAATCTCAAAGTTACTAATGGGATGTGTGAAAATGACTTGAAAGTGACCCCTCGGGCCCCTTTTAAGCTAAAAAATTAGGGTTTCTTCACCCTAATTGGCTATCTTGCTAGGGTTTTGGACCCGTGAATCTGTTCTTGTCTAGTTGAGGCCTATTTTACATTGTTTTATTGCATTTAGACATGTTTTTGGCCTCCTGGAGCCTTTTTGGACTTGCCGGGCACCTTGTTCTCTTTTTTCACGAGATCCCCCAAAAATTGAAATTTTCATCCAATCTCTCGAGGGGGCATTATATTGGCATGTTTTCTCTCGCCAGGTAGTAGTGGGGCAAGATTTTAAATAACATAAATTTTTGGCTTTTATCGAGATTGTTTATTCTTTGAACCGACGCAACAAGTGCATTGCTTCAAAGAGGGGCAAAATGTAGACACGTAAAATATACCGATTGACATTGTGCATCTGATCCCAACCTACTAACATCGTTTCATCCTGAATTATCCCTCGGTCTAACCATTTAATCAAATCTCATTATCTGATTAAATTCATCAATATTTCTCCCTTAATTAAATAAACCAATTATTTAATTAAGTCTCTCTCTTTGGTTAATTAAATGATCAATCTGATCTAATTATCCCTATTTAATTAAATAGTCAATTTTATTTAATTAAATCTCTAAAGTCTATCTATTAAATTAAATAAATTAAAACCTTATTTGATTTAATCTTACATAATCTCTTTTAATTAAATAAATCAAAATCTTTATTTAATTAATCTCTTATCATATTCCTCTCTTATTTGATTTAAATAAATCCATAAATTTGAGTCAAATAGGTCACATCATCTAACCTATTATTAAATTAATTGTCCCTTAATTAATTTAATCTCTTGTGATGTCCCATCCTCTAGATTTTGCAAGTTGCACATGAAAATAGATTTAATTGATTTATTAAATCCTCTATTTTCCTCAACAAGGCATCTTTTGGAATATTCTCCAAGTTTGAATTCAAAAATTCCAAGTGGACATTTACATCCAACAAGGCAATAACTTCATATTACATGTCCTTTGTCTTGAGCCAAGTGGCATTTATTGCATTTTCTCTTCCCTCTTGCATGTCATTTCAACAAATTTGAAATTCAAAAAGCATTTATTGGCACAATCCTCAAAACTTGCACATCCACTCATAGATTGACAAGTGGCATCTTGCCATTGGATGAATGTTAGTCCCACATTGCTCAAATTTGGACATTCATCCATCTTGGCATTCTATAAATAAAGAGCTCATATCCTCATTTTATCATCCACAAATTATGCAAAGTTACCATGCTCAAATATCTATCAAATTCCATTCATCAATCTTGAATCTTAGCTAGGTTATGCAGGTTTTTAGATTGGAGCACTCAATATTCATTAACAAAGTGGATCATTCATCAATCATCATCAACACATATCAATCTTGCATCATAGGAATTGGAAAATGGCCAATTTTCACATCAAATTGGCCCCAATTCCCCCATGGGATCATGAGTTTGCAAATTTAAATTAGGATTCAATCTAGTTTGTTATTTTCATTGTGTTCTTTATTGTTTATTTTCCTAATTTGAGTTTTGTAAATGGATTTCATGGGGAATCCTTGTTCTTGCTTGTAATCTCTAACTTAATGTATTTGTTCTCATTGTTATGCAGGTATTAGGATTGGGGTTCACACACATACCACACTCAGCTTCCTATTCCTACCCTTACTCTTCACAATATGCTCTTTAAATGATATTCATTTTCACACACCACTCCACAAAAACCTTCATATTTAGGTCTAAATATGTTTTCTTTAACTTCACTCCCTACATTCAATACACTTTTCCAATCTGTATTGAATTTGATTTTATATCAATCTCAATTATCAAATAGTGCAACACTTGATAAAGAATACAACCATTTGAATAGTCATGTCTTTCACTAACAAATCTGCCTTGACTCAATCTCTTAATTTGTTGTGTATATGAACTTGTTTATTTCCTATTACTCATTGAATTGTTGCTCCACTATTCCATGTTTTATCTTCTCATAATTTATTCATATCATTTATATCTCCACATTCCATTCCACACTCTTCTCTATACACACCCTATTGTTCTAATTTTACACAACCATACTCACTCTCTTTTATTCTCACACATATTCACAATCATTTTCTCACATCTCAAAACTCAGAAATATATGTTATTGTGTTGCCTCTTCCTCTTCCTTTCCTTATACTCAAAAAATATTTCATTCAATTCATGTCTTCAAATGAACTTCTATCTTCTTATTTTTACATGTCTTTAAATGAGGGTAAAGGACATACCCTTTTGCAAAGATCACCACTTTTTAGAATAGATACATCTCTTCAAAAGAAATTGCTGCTCTCTAAGAGAATCACATACTTTTGCAAATAACAATTGGTGCCTTAATAAATGACTTTGTCTTCTAGCAATTAGTCTCATATGGTTTTGTCTTATTCACTTTGTCTTTTAGTGATTTTGTCTTTTTCTGATTTTGTCTTTATGTGACTATTTGTCTTTTTATTAAAAATATGAATCATTGTTTTTCACTTTTAATTTCTCACTTCTATCAACACTTAATCACTACTTTAACTTTTATTTGTTTTGTTGTTTATTACCCAACTTTAATTGTTGCTATCTTAGAATGATTGTTGTTTCATGTTTGAGACTTCACCTTCAGATTTGCATCCTAATTTTGTTCATGTCTAAATCTACTTATTCATTCTTTACAAATCTGCTCATAAGTTCTTCAAACGTCTGCTCATAAACTCTTCCATATGTCTTCTTGAAGATCTATCATACATCTCTAAATCTATTGCTATCAACCTGCTACACATGGATAATAGTCTTGCCAATAATCTTATCCATTTCTTTTTACATCAATGACAACATTTGTCCTCTCATATTTGACATCAATGACAACATTTCCAACATAAATTTCCTTTGTGCATTCCACTCTTAGCAAAAAATTACTTTACTACATTATGTGCTTTGTTTCTTTCCCTATATGCAACATTAGAACCTTAGTTTCTTAAACAATCTATGGCCACACATATAGTACCAATGTTGTGCCAATAATATATCCTTGGATTGACAGTTAAATGGAGTGTCATCACAAAACAAAAGACTGCTTGATTAGTAGATAATTTATTCGTCGAGTTGTCTGTGAGCTACCGTTGTACCAAGTTTAATTGTAGATTGATTTTGCTTGTTAAAATATAATTGACTTGGGTTAAGTCTACCCCTACAAATTTGATCTAGAGTGATAAATAATAAGTTAATGATAAATAAATATTTGAAAATCAATAACAATAAAAATTAAGATATGAGATATAACAAATTGAATTCATATAACAATATGCCTCTTATAAACTAATTATTATATTTACAACACTCTAATCAAAATAAACTTAAAACATAAAAATATATAAATATACAATTTTCATGATTAAAAAAACAATATTGAAAAAAAATCATTTATAAAAATATGAACATTAAAATTTAGAGAACTACAATATCCATGCTTCCATTTACACTTGAACCTTTCCAACCTCAAATATTAAAGAGTTGCAATTGCATTTTGACTAAAATAATAATTATTAGACAAAAACTACCTTAAAAACAAAACAAATTTTTTAAAAATTGTATGTATTAAAAGATGAAAAAAGAGACAAAAACTTCATAGTTTAAAGGGAACCAACAAAAAGATCACGAAAACAAAAATCCTATTTGAATTGTTGAAAACCATAAAAAAACAGGTCCGCAAAGATAAAAGCAAATAGACAATCATATGCTAAAAAATACAAAACGTTGCGTACTTCGTACTTAGCCGTCAATACTATTTATGGAAAGTTTTTTCACAGCTTAAACATTCTACAACTGGAATTTCTTTTTTATGTTCTTTTGCTCAGTGGAACTCTGCACAATTCCTTATTGTTTTATTTTGTTTCACAGGTTACAAATGCGATCGATAATTTTATCGATTTAATGATTTAGAATGGTGAGGGTCTCATTTAAGATTGCCAAGACAGGGATCAAGTACAGTCCTCCTTCAATTAAAAAAAGGCCCCTTCCGAGCAGAAGTCCCTCTTCATTGGATAATGCGGAGAAACCTCCTGAAGTAAATCCACATAAGAGGAGAAGAGCTGAGGTAAGATTTTTTTATATGCTTGCGTGACTTGCTGCAATTTTGAACTGGGAAAGAAAGCAGGTAAAGTGGGTTTCTGAGAATTTATGGGTTTGATCATTGTAATTAGCTAATGTTGGGTAACTTGTTAGTTGTGGAAACTTTAGAAAATGTCTGCAAATCTGCAAGTTTAACTGTAGTTAGCCTATACCGGGCCAATTTTGGGCTTTGAAAATCTAGGGCATTTTTTCGCAATATGGGGGCTTACTGGATGGTCCCATGGGGAGCTTGGGCTTCTATTTTTATGGATCAAGCAGTCCCATGAAGCAAAAAAATATGCTACAAGATTAATTGGAATCTTTTCCCGGAAAATAGCAGCCCCTACTTTTAGCACTTCAAATTTCAGGGGTGAAATTGAGGTGGGGCTAGAAATTGCCCCTGCAGCTTAGGGATTTTTTCTACCACTTGTCTATCACTTAAAATTTTAAATTCCTAAAAAAAAATGGGAGAATTTTTTTAATTATTTATTAATTTGTATCAAAGTACTCCAATTCGTTCCTTAAATTTTGAAGCTCAAGCTCTTAAGCTGAATTGCAGAATTGAATTCATGGGACGAACAGCTTTAAAATATTCCTAAAAAATCTTAGCAGCACCCACTGAAATTTTTTAGGAAGCCCCCCTCCACGGGACCTTTACCCTTAGTTGCATTAATTAGTTACCATTTACAAAATACCACACAGAAAGATTGCCTCAATAAAATATTCATAAATAAAAAATACAAGATATTCATCATACAAAATGTTATTGTTAAGGTATTTATAAAGATTATCGATTTCTAAATATTCTTCTTCATAAATATTAAGGTAATTTTTATTAGATTTCGTATCTGGCTAATCTTCATAAATTCTATATACAGAGTATGATGACCAACATTTTTATTTGGAAAATAAATAATTTCTCATGTAAATCGGAGAAGGAAAGGGATAACATTCAGACATCGACAAATGCTTCTGCTCTCCACTTCCATCCGCGTGCCCACCCCTCTTATTATGCCAAACAACGAGACATCGAATCTGATGGATAACATTTTTTCCCAAAGGAAAAAATATGCAAGTTAAATAAATATTATTTGCAATCTAAAAATAATTTAAAAATGCTGTTCTTATCTTCGTGGGTTTGTGCGGATTCATCGATGTTCACCCAGGTTTTGTTTGGGTTCTCCTAGATTTGTTTGAAACAAACTTGTAGATTGTTTGCCACCCCTAGACGAAATCCCTTGCCTCAGCAAATTGGAATCCGAACTGGACCTGGATTTGGGGTCTCTATTGAACGAACTGGTAACATAGCTTCCACACACTCCATTGGATGTTAATGACAATTGTGGTCAACAACTCTCGCATCTTCAAAAGTCTCAAAGCAATTGTGGATGATGTGAATTGAGCCTCAACAACCTAATGCAGTGTAAAACAAAAGTTAATAACAAATTAAAATTTAAAAAAGTAAATATGTCATATAAATTAAATTTAAATGAACATTGGAATTTCATTAGTTTATGTTTAACAATTTCAAATTGGACAAAGTATTGAAGATGTCTTGTGACATATAATTGCGAACATTTGAATCTCCTGACCCTTGCTGTACATTTTTTTTATCCACTCTATGTGAGTGCCAATCTTTTGCATCACCAAGTTGAGGGAGTGGATGTTACATGGTGTCCGAAAAATGTGCTCATATCTTTCCTTAACCAAAACACCTACTAGCTTGCAATATTTTGCATTGTCCATTATGACTTCGACAATGTTCTCAACATCCGTCATCTCTATGGACTTAATGAGGATTTTTGAAATGAAGTTTACTCCTTCACTTGCCCCTTACAATTAATTGCTTAAAAAAAACATTGCTCCTTTAAGGGACATTACAATGACATTTACTAAAGGCTGGTTTATACAATATTTTCATCCATAAAAAATGGACACTCCTAATCCAACCCATGAATCCTTGATTGGTTTTAATGATGTCTCTACAATTTTTTTTGCCAATAAGGCTGGTGCATGCTGTCTCATATCTAGGACCTTTGCAACCAAAGGGTGTTTGACTGATTGTTGTCACCATTTCTTACCAATATGGTGTTTTCATTAGCTTGGAAGTAAGAACATTGTTCCATGTACTCTCTCACTTCATAGTATCATCTTGTTTTTGTTCTCTAATATACACCATAATTTATTCCTTTGGCAACCTCTTCTTGTTCACTCCTTGACAATCTTTAATTCCATAGTAGGGCATAGCACACAGGCAAGCTTCGTTGACTATACAATTTCTTATACTCAATCCTGCAATGACAACACCAAAGAAACGCTCCACCTCTTGTATATTGTTCGATCATCATAACATATTTACATAG
>VDFB02310217.1:0-20292 GCA_007258455.2 Sequoia sempervirens | reverse complement strand
GGGCTCTTGCTTGGGCATATGAAACCCATCTCCAAAAGTTCCCAAATATTCTTCTCGATCTCATCCTTTTGCCTCTTCGGATACCGATATGGAGTTGTGATCACCGGTTTAGCCCCTTCCTTGAGCTCTATGATGTGTTCTGAACCTCGATCAGGAGGGGGTCCAGGAGGTAAATCAACAAACACTTTACTCTTCTTGGTGAGTAAAGACTGGATATCTAGAGGATGCTCTACTGTTTCAATTTGGATTGGTTGGAAAGTCATGCGCTCACTTATTACTCCACTTGGTCATGATGTATCAGCCTTGCCATTCTCTTGAATGACACAATCCGAGGCCACCATTTGACATTCCTCTCAACACCACCTTCTTTCCATCGAATTGAAATTTGAGTTCCATGGTTTGCAGATTTAAAGAGATCTCTCCAAGAGATCGCAGCCATTGAATGCCAAGGACAGCATCCGTATCTCCAATATTAACCACATAGAAGTCATCCTTGACTTCGTAATTGCCCAATTGCATTGACATGTTGGGAATCCTCTTGGTGCATGAGATGTGAAACCCATCAGCAACCATAACTCTGAAACCTTCAAAGTCTTCTGTTTGCAACCCTTTCTTTGCCACCACAACTTCGTCTATGAAGTTATGTGTTGCTCCAGTGTCAATTAAAGCAACAATACGCTGCCCTTTGATCATCCCACGAACTTTGAAAGACTCATTCTTTTGGAAGCTCGAAAGTTGAGCCAATGTACCACCACTTTCTTTTTCACTTTCAGACTCTTCTGGAGTTTTTTCTTCATCGCTGTCCTCAAAATCAGCTTGCTGATCAGAAAAATCAGAATTGCTTTCTTCAGCTGTATAGAACTCAATTTGATGGATTTTAGCACCCTTTGGGCACACATGATCTTGGGACCATTTTTCCCAACAACGGAAACATAACCCCTTTCTTCGGAGTTCATTGATAGTCTCTGGATCCAATCTTGTGCCATGAGGTTTCTGCGGTTTAAACTCCTTATGGTGAGGCTTTTGATGAAACTTTTTCCCTCTATCCCCCTTGTGAAATGCTGGTTTGGAATGGAACTTTGCTTTGGGAGCAGCCCACTCCATGTTTCTAGCCTTTTTCATTGCTTCTTGTAAGGACGGTGGATCAAAAGCTTTGATCCAACCCTTGAGTGGCTCCATCAATCCTTCGCTGAATAGGATCACTAATCTTCTCTCCGTGATTCCAGTGACCATAATTGAAAGTCTTTGAAACTCAGCTATGTAGGCATCAACAGTGCCATACTGCCTCAACTGTGCCAACTCCCTAAAATCTGGGTCCTTCTTCTCGAACCTCTCAATGAGTCTATTGGTGAACTCATCGTAGCTAGTGATAGACCCATGACCTAAGGTGACTAGGCCATGGTACCACCACTCATGCGCCACCCCATCTAGGTGTAGCGTAGCGAATTTAATCGCTTCTTCTTCAGCCATTGGCCTAAGAGCCAAATAGTTGTCTAGCTTCTGTATCCAAGCTCGAGCAGAATTATTATCACTTCCATCAAAATGGGGAAGCGTAACCTTGTTGATAGCTTGATACAAGTCTCCTTGTGCTGGAGTTCTTCTTTGGTCATAATTTCTCCCTTGGCCTCTATCCTTCCTTCTATACTCCATGTAATCATTGAAGGACATGTCAAGCTTGACTTCATCAGGAAGGGTGTCATATTCCGTACGGCCTATCCTTAGCCTCTCCAAGGATGAAGCATTTTCTTCGGGATCAGGATGTGGGTTTGCTGGTGCCAAAAACGTGGGTTTGAGTGCTCTAGCAGAAATGTAGGTGCTGTTAACTGGAGGTTGGGCAACATGACCATTGTGCTGGTTGGTAGCACTATGCTCACCGGCATGCACTGTATTGTTTTGTGGAGTATTCGGACCCAATCTCCCTAACATGAGAGAGAACATATCCAACAAAGCATCCATCTTCTTATCAAGTCCTTGACCTAGATTGGCTGAATTGTCTATACCCTTCCCACTGTCACCTCTGTTGCCAGAACTTCTTTCATTATCCCCCATTTCTGTTTCTTGTAAAGGCTCCCAATGAGCCCTCAAAATCTCTGAAGCTGTTTGACCTTCTGGGGCTTGATACAACTGTGTCTGAACTGTATCCCTCTTGTATACTCTTGCCAAATACCTCTGTTCTCTGTCACTCATATGAAGATGATTTCACAGGATGGCAGGATGCGTGGCTCTGATACCACTGAAATATTCCGAGGCAATTTTTTTCGTTTTTTTAATTATCAGATTACAACATTACAACCAAGTACCCGTTAAGGTTAGAAGATAAACCCAAACGTACTGAAACAACTCTAACCAGTATGGCGCCGATGATGGCGAGCATTGGTCAGAGGGTCTTCTACTCTAAATGCTGGAAAGGGAACTTGACGTCAAATATGTGCTACCC
The DNA here is from genome assembly GCA_007258455.2 of Sequoia sempervirens. Lineage (NCBI taxonomy): Eukaryota > Viridiplantae > Streptophyta > Pinopsida > Cupressales > Cupressaceae > Sequoia > Sequoia sempervirens. The sequence continues at coordinate 17,855 of VDFB02310217.1, read as the reverse complement.
AATCCAATGCAGAGTGAGGGGCGACCATATGACGGAGTGTTTACAATAATAATGCGTGAAAGAGAAATGCTGAAAGATGAAACTACTCAACACCCAGAATGTGCTTGCTAACCCAGACTGGGATAGTAGCTACCATAGGGCGGAGGTCAATTAAAACAATAGCAACTGCTGAAAAGTAAGAAGACTATTACAATCTGATAAAGCAAGAATCTATAATGCGGTCAGTACTACTGCCAGCTTACAATTTAAGAGATGAGATCTTGCTAACAATATAAATCAGCTTATAAGAGAGTTGTACAATATTCATGAACTTATTTGCGGGAAGTAAAGATCACAGAAACAGCGAATTAAGATCCAACCTTATTCTCCAAGCTGGGGCAATCTTCACTGAAGTCTTCACGTTGCTTTGAGAGAACTATCACCACCAATCAATAGGGAAGATGCAGATTTATCCAATCTGCTGTGACAGACCTGCACTTTTCAACACATTACCAGCAACATAGAAACCCTTGAAATGCTCGAAACTCTCTCTATACTCCTCCAAAATACTAAATACCAATTGCAAAACTCTATTGAGATAGGGGCGCTCAAAACCAGATCATAAAACAGACTTGAAATGCAGATTCCAAGGAAAGCACGAATCCCAATGACACACAGAATGGTACGGCCCAGCACAGGGCGATTTTCTTTTATAAATTCAAATACTTCTCAGGAAAATCCAAAATCTAGCACACATGGGCGCCTAGCTTAAACTAAATGATTTATGCAATACCCATAATCTATTTTTTTGTCTTTTTTGAGTTACAAATGGAAGTATGGATCTGCTGTAGTAAACATGCAATTTCCAGAACTTGACTAATATGCAGAAACAGAAATCTAAAGATTCCAAATGCAGATTACAATGCACAATATTCAATGATCACACAAACTAAGCTGAAATCACCACTAGTTGTTATCTCACAAACAAGAAGCGATGCCCGAGCTAGGAGGCCTTCATTCCTCGAAGCAGTTCCAGAGCCAATCCGGCAGCATAACAGTATAGTCGACAAAAAGATGAAGAAATGATGCACAAGACTCCTTTTTATAAGTTTCGTTTGACTTCACGAAACCCTAAAATCCAACTCCAAGTTCAAACCCTAGCTCTTTCTTCAATATGGCGTCCTTTTCCCTTTTTGCTCAATATTCATTTTTTTATTAAATCATCACCTTGATAAATGCACCCAATTTATCTTGCTTTGACTTTGGGAATAATTAAAATAATCTTTTAATGAGGGCGCCACCCTCAAAGACCACTTTTTTAAAAACAACATTAAGTCATTAAATCTATGCCAAGGGTCAACGTTAAAAATAATAATTAAAACGTGACTTTTTTTAAATGACTTAACTTATCCTTCCGAATGTGCCCTGAAGCCAATACTGAGCAAAACATCTGACCAAACTGAAGCAGGAAGTCAACCGAGCTGAACTCAACTGGAAAGCTGCTAAAAATAGAATTTACTAAAAATAGTAAATTCCAGAAAGTGCTCCGAATGCCGAGATGAACATACCACTGCGAAGCTCTCTGAAAACCCAGAAAGAATCCGCCATTGAATCCACCATCTCTGAGCAATGACCTCCTCAAAAATAGGAAACCCTAATTTTACCTTCCGACTAGCCTACGGGTTTCCAGAAAAAGGCCAACGGTCACATGATCGATCAGGTTTGAGAAGGGGACATTACAATCAAGAACAATAAAACAAGACCGACATAAATCAAAGTGAAGAGGACTTGCCCGCAACCTGCATCAAGGTCACTAAATAAGCAAATCACCAAGTACCATTGAAGGTGGTGGCTAATGCTATTTATGTTGTGACAGATGCCCTCTGTACTCATGGTGGTACCTGATACTCATTCTCACAAATTAAATTAACTAGGCAATTTGAGATGGAGCTTTTGTTGTGTCTATGCTGGTGACAGCAATCCATATCTGGATGCTTTTAGAGGTCGAAAAGTTTTAATTCTGTATTGGTATACTGCTATGTTACCATTGAATGGGCCCAGGTCTGGGTATGGGTACAGGTTTGGGGAACCATAGTATCATATGGCATGAGAACACCATACTTAAAATAGAAGAAATATGAAAATATAAATATTAATAAACAGAATATCAATTTGATGTGCAGAATCAGGATTAAAATAAAAAATAAACAAAAACCGCATAATCGATAATATGGTTTAATAACTTCAATCATATGTTCATATCACATCAAATGCTATTCCTCGTAGATCCGCTATACAGCCTCTCTATAGAGTCACTTCCCTATCATCATAAATGTTTTGAAGCTCTAGAAAAGTCTTTACTGAAATTGATAAAAATAAGGAACTGAAATTTGCCAAGAAAATTATCAAATCTTGAAATATAAATTTAGGAGATGGGAAAGGAAACAGATTTACTGAGTGAATTTTTTTCTAAAAAAAAGTAATAAATTCTGTGCTAATTGAGCATCTTGTCTGTGATATATCCCCTTTGAATGTATTTGTGCGACAACTTGTTGAGGTTGACTTCTATTGTTGTGACTCAAAAGGATGCTCTCTTTTGGTTCTAGTACAGAAAGGATGCGTCCTTCCAGTAGTTGTTGCAAGATTTATGCTATCTGTCTCTAGTCTCTACTCGTACTGCCCATGTTTTGGCTTTTATTACTGCATTTTTTGAGATGTTTTGCGCTCATTATGATCAAGTAATGAGCAATGGGCAAGAAGTGTCTTTCTTGTTTCCTACAACACAGGTTAAATGTCATTTTGATTTTTATACTCAATATATCCATCTGATTTTTTGAGGCAAACTTTATGTCTTCTAGAGCATCTACAAATGAATTGATTTATCATTTCTTATGCTACTGGGTGCTTTATATGCTAATTTCCTGATCATCTTTGCTATCAGATGCCTCAGTCTGGGGCAGATCAGGATTCTTACAAAATCCAACCATTTTGAGTGTTTCTTGGAGTGAACGACATTAGAAGAATAGTACATTAATTGAGTCCAGGCTAAATTGATCCATTACATGAAGCTTTAGTAGGTCAGTGTTTAACAAGAATGTACACCTGTACTGCCTTGGTTGGAAACTTTTCCTTATGGGTTCTGATTGAGCTATGTTTATTGTAACAGAATAGTTTGGGAATTTGACTCTTGAGAAACTTGTGTAACACTTTATTGGCCTCTAAACTGATTAAAGGAAGCACAATGTTACGTAAATTTTGGATGATGGAAATGAGAGATTAAAGTTAATTTTCATTTTGATATAGTTGTTTAATATTGATGTAATAAAGGTATTTGTACAATGCATGAATATGATTTTACTTTTCTTATTTAGCTAAAGATGAGTTTTGTATTATTTATTTCTTGTCAGGTATTGCTTAAGGGTTCGAACAGTGATGAATTGAAGAAGGTGAAACGTGTTGTTCAATTTGCTGTATTTGCAGCCTATCATTTAGCTGTAGAGACCTCTTTCCTTGCAGATGAAGGTGCCACCCTTCCTGAACTTTCCCTCAAGTCTCCAATAACTGTTGCCCTACCAGACAAGAAATCAAATTTGGATAGATCCATTTCTACAGTACCTGGATTTATGATTCCTACTTCGGTACAGATAAACAAAGCAGATATGCAATTTCCTGCAAAAGGAGCTTTGACTGAAAACACTGTGGTGCAACAAAAAGACATGGATTCAATTCCTGAAAGCTTTTCCTGTTTACCTCCTTCTGGGTATTTAATATCTGAGTTATCTTCTTCGATAAAGAAAAGTTTTCAAGAATCAGCTCCCTTTACAAGTTCAAAGTCACATGAAGGAGTCAGTACTTGTTTTAAGTTTGCAGATCAAAGGTCAAATAATTTTGTTATAGATAACAGCTTAGTTACATGCACTCCTGGATCTGTTGGGCATCAATTTCCTAGGGAGGAAAAATCTAATGAACTGCAATCGGAGAACCAGGAGAATATGGAGAATCAACTGAAGGCCACATTATTCATGGATCATAAAACAACAGGGCACGACAACCACAATACTATGCATTCTGAGGGACAACGGCCCTCTAAAGAAGACTTTCCACCTCCTGATCAACAAAGTATATTGGTTTCCTTAACAACTCGTTGTGTGTGGAAAGGAACAATATGTGAACGTGCTCATCTGTTTCGTATCAAATACTATGGAAGTTTTGACAAGCCTTTGGGAAGGTTCTTAAGGGATGATTTATTTGATCAGGTGGGTGATTGTTAATTTTATCTTTTTGTCATTTTTTGTATATATAGCTTTTTTAGCCTGGGTTGTTTCTGTCAAATTGAGGTAACGTTGTGTTTGACTCATAAAAGTGTTTACGCATTAACTCTTTAGCTTGCAAACTGCAGAATTACAGATGTAATTCCTGTGATGCCCCAACTGAGGCCCATGTGCATTGCTATACTCATCAGCAAGGAAGCCTTACAATAGCTGTCAAACGTCTTGATGAGACTGTCTTACCAGGTGAAAGAGAAGGGAAAATATGGATGTGGCACCTTTGTGTAAAATGTGCACGCAAAACTAGAAAACCACTTCCAACACGAAGAGTGGTTATGTCAGATGCTGCATGTGCGTTGTCCTTCGGAAAATTTCTGGAGCTTAGTTTCTCCAATCATGCTGCTGCAAGTGGGGCTGCCAACTGTGGCCATTCTTTACATAGGGACTGCCTTCGTTTCTATGGGTATCACTGCTGTTACTTTTTGTCTATGGACGAACAGTTTCCTGCTATATGTGATATTTCATTTTTCTAAATGATAGTCTACAAATATAGCTTAAAAAGCATCCAAGCCCTCAAGTTAAAATCCGAGGGTGACATCTAAGGTGGAATTCTACGTGATGACTCTTGGTCTTCTATTGTTTGGCTTCTATTATTATTTTCTTATAGTCTACAAACATAGCTCAAACGAGCATCCAAGCCATCTGATACAAATACATATCTCCTCAAGAGCAACAACTTGGAAATTACTACTAGAAGCCAAACAGTGCAAGACCAAGAGTCATGACTTAGAATTCCACCTTAGATGTCACTCTGGGATCTGAATCTGGGTCTCCACAATGAGAACTTAATGTTTTAATTGGTTGATTGCAATCCCATGGACATATTTAATTTTTCATTTTTGATTATTTAGAGACTATCCTTTATGCATTTTCTATTTAAATTATATTTTTCTCATAAAAACGTTGAAACAGGTTTGGAAGAATGGTTGCATGTTTTCGCTATGCTCCTATACATGTCCATTCTGTGCATTTGCCACCTCCAAAGTTGGAGTTTAATGACCCAAACCAACAAGAGTGGCTGAGAAAGGAAGTATCAGATGTAAGTGATGTCAAATAGATATTTGTACTTGATGTAAAGCATTGCATGCATGTGGTCAAGCATTTGGCTATAAAAATTAACTATAACTATGCAACTAAGCAGGTTGAAGATAAGGCTGAATTGCTTTTTGCTGAAGTATTCGATGCACTACGACAGATTGGAGAGAAAATTGCAAGCTCTGGATCTTTCTATGCAGGAAGTAAGGTTCCAGAATCAAGGAGAAAAATTTCAGAGTTTGAAGGGATCTTGCAGAAAGAGAAGACTTGTCTTGAGGTGATTGGTACAGTTTTTAATTAACCAAAATGTCTTTTCTTGCTTAACGTTGTGTTTTTTAATTCAATGGTATCAACTGGGTAAGGAAATAAAGAATTCTAGTTTAACATATATTTGTGAAGCAGGAAATCCATGTTTGATTCATATTTGTGATACAAGAAATCCATTTTTTGTTCATATTTGTGAAAAAGGAAATCCCGGTTTGATTCATATTTGTGAAACAGGACATGATACAGAAGTCAATAGCAAAAGGCCATAAGCCAGGGCAGCCCATTGCTGATATTTTAGAGTTGAATCGTGTGAGGTTCAGGCTTAATTGTCAATCACGTGAATGGAAAAATCGACTCCAGTTCTTAGCTTCTTCTCTTAAAAGGCCTCCTGGTAGTTCAACTTCTAGTCTACCAGAAGAGTTAAATCTGTTTGTGCATAAGGAGAAACACAAAGATGACGGGTTTGACAATTTGAGTGTATGCAAAAATATTTTACAGAGTAACATAATAGAAAAGTATGATGGAGATGCTTCTAAAACTGTAGTGCCAGCAGCTGAGTGCAATGGCTGCATATCAGGGGAAAATGTTGAGGACAATTCTGGTAGTTCTGAAAAGAGGAAGTCTGGGGACACTCTTTTTACCAAGATGCAAGGTACTACCCAATCTTCAAACATAGAAGATAGCTTCCAGGATCATCTATTGAATGACAGTTTCATGAGCACCGAGAACATTGATAATGGATTATGCGCAGTTGATAAAACGAACAAGTCCTTGGAAACTTACAAGCCGAAGTTAGTGCAACATGATGAAACTAATATAAATGGCTCCTCCATAGATTCAAGCACAGTTAAGCAAGCTTTCACATATCATCCGCTTAGCACAGATGTTAATGGAAATGGCATCTCCGGAATGTTCCAAGAAAATAAACTCACTGACACAGTTGATGGTAGGGACAGAAAAGATCATTTTGTAGAGGATTTTGAATTTAACAGGACACTGTCTGAAGGAAATGTTCAAAAATCTTTGGATCTCTCTGATACATTAGATGCAGCATGGACTGGTGAGGGTCAATCAATTGTAGCTCAGGTTGTGAAAATAACATCTCAGGGGCAGGAGGTTGGTCCTGGCCCAGCTATTGAAAATGCTTGTGCTGACACTGAGCCTGCTTTTAGAAATGACCATGATCCTTTGCAAGTTGAAAAAAATCTTGACCTGACTGCAGTGAAAGCAGAAGGCATGGAACACATTGCAAATGTACAAGATAAAATTGAACAAGAACGATTACAAGTTAGTGCACCTACCTCACCAGTGAAATCCGACATTCCAGAGGAATTTGGTAGTTGGATTGGAGCTTCCTTTTCTGATTTGTACAAGGCCTACAGTAAGAGTTTTCAGGGATCTCTATCTGGGTTTCCTTCCCGATTTGATTCCCTTGGAAACCATATTCCATCTTTTGTATCATCAGTCAGTCAACTTGGTGATCAGGGAGGAGCAAGGTTATCCCTTGTTCCTGGTGTTGATGACATAATTATTGTTATTTATGATGATGAGCCTACAAGCATAATAGCTTATGCCCTCAGCTCTCATGAATATCATGCCCACATATCTGATAAGAATAAACTAAAAGAAAAAGAAAGGGAGAAAGAAAAGGAAGTTGGGGATTCATTTGGTATAGATACAGCTCATTTCAATTCCCTTCAGGCGTCTGAAGGATCTGAGCTATCTGAAGTCATTCCTAGAGAAAAAAGCTATGGATCTGATGACAGCTTTACTTCTGGAAGCAAAGGGGCTGTAATTTCAGATCCCTTTCCTTTTGACAAGGCCATGCATGTAAAAGTTTCTTTTGATGATGAAAGCCTAGGTTGGAAGGTTAAATACATGGTAACTTGTTATTATGCAGTGCAGTTTGATGTACTTAGGAAAAAATGTTGCCCGACAGAGTTAGACTTCATTCGCTCACTCTGCCGCTGCAGGAAATGGGGAGCAAAAGGTGGAAAGAGCAATGTTTTTTTTGCTAAAACTATGGATGACAGATTCATTGTCAAGCAGGTTACCAAGACAGAATTAGAATCTTTTATGAAGTTTGCCCCCGAATATTTTAAATATCTTTCAGACTCTCTGAGTACAGGGAGCCCAACCTGTCTTGCAAAGATTCTTGGTATTTATCAGGTTAGCATCAAGTTTTGATTGCATGTGTAGGATATTACGTTATTAAGATAGCAGCTAGATGTTGCTTCATGATTTTTATTACAACTTTGTGTTTCTTGGCAACTGTTTCGATGCTTCATAAACAGTTAATTGATTACAGGTTACTACAAAGCATGCAAAAGGTGGAAGGGAGGTCAAGATGGATTTGATAATAATGGAGAACCTTTTATATGGGAGGAATGTGACTCGTTTATATGACCTTAAGGGATCTGTTCGGTCACGCTACAATCCAGATTCGACAGGAAGTGACAAGGTTCTTCTAGATCAGAATCTTTTAGAAGCTATGCCAACTTCACCAATATTTGTTGGGAACAAGGCCAAACGCTTGTTGGAGAGAGCTGTCTGGAATGATACTGCATTTCTGGCTGTAAGATTCTATTCTTTTTCTTTTTCTTTTGGGTGAATTATGGGGTTGGGCAGCTTCTTGAACTACCCTATGCATTAGCTACTCCATTCTATTTTTTACTTAAGAAAAACATTTGATCAGTAACATGTTTGACGGGATGTTCAATTTGCAGTTGATTGATGTAATGGATTATTCATTGCTGGTTGGAGTTGATGAAGAGCGCCGTGAATTGGTTTTGGGTATTATTGATTTTATGAGACAATATACCTGGGATAAGCATCTTGAAACGTGGGTGAAAGCCTCAGGTATTCTTGGTGGCCCAAAAAACACATCACCAACAGTCATTTCTCCAAAACAGTACAAGAAGCGTTTTCGAAAAGCAATGTCTACATACTTTCTAATGGTTCCTGATCAATGGACTCCACCTACTGTAGACTCTAGTATTTTTCATTCAGAGATCTGTGAAGATGTTGCTCCAACCCTTGTACAAGGAGATCAATTGTAGTTTCCAAATTTCAAGGCATATTGCATTATTCTAGAAGGCTGGCGGAATTGTCTTTGTCCATTCTTTATGTGCAATGAAATTTAAAAATGCCAGGTCTTCTTTGTGGACTATTATGTTGATTTATTTAAGCTTTTAATAGTCCATGACACATGTATTCTTACGTCTTGTTTGTCAATAAGAACTAGCAGTCATTCCATATTGTGAATCTCTCAAAACTTGCATTTGAATTGGATGACATAGCATATAGTAATGAAAAGGCTGTGTTATCTGATGCCTAAGCTGTTTAAGATTAAACAATGTTCCTATATCATATCAGCTGATTTCAGGTCCATCCATATGTATGGTCTGAAGCTGTGTAACATATTTGTTAGAGATATTGATATTCTTTAATTTTATTTGAGATTCATCCCTCAAGGTTTCATACCAACTTAGCTTACTCGGCATGCACATTTTATAATGGTCTTTCAAGTGAAACTGCACATCTTATTTGTCTCGTTGTATGAACTGGAAGATTTCTCTGGCCATTTTTTTGGTAATTCCATGATATGCTATGTATCACAACTTCAACTGAAAACCGCTACACTATTTCAATTATACCTTGGGCCTGTCACCATAACAAGTATTGCTGAACATATGTATACGGTTATGGGCATGCAAATAATTTTGTTTGCTGACAGAAATTAGTTTTTTCCCCTGTAGACAATAGTTTGGTTTCTGGACATGTGATGTATTGCCAAAAAATGTTAAAACAAATTAGCTACTCAGACTGGTGCTGATATGTGATGATTCCTGTGTATGGTTTGGAAGGATAATATACTTTTATTCATACCTTCTGTACTTCCATTTTTACCAAAACTCTTGTGTCAAATCTTGGAGTTGATGCAAAGTATACTTCCAGTAGCTCCAGTATTAGTACAAATCACTTGGTTTGCATAAATAGTGTCCTAGAGAGAGCAGCCTTTCATTGTATTCAGTTCAAAACTTCAAATTATTTCTACTGAAATCACATGTATGTCCTTGTAGTAACTGTTGAGTAACATATTAATCCAAATACAAGGCAGCTTGTAGCCTTTTTACAGGGATTTTGCTTGACAAACCTTTTAACAGGCAATTTAACTAACAAGCGACAGAAACACTCTTTGACCGACAAATTCGCAGCACTGATCAACAAGTATTTGTTGGATTTTGCTGGTTTGTGTGTCTTAGTGAATCATTCAGAGCAACTATTTGTTTTTAGGCGTCTGGCTACCCAGATGTTTTGAGTGGTGGTTTATGACTCACTGCTAATTGCTTTTTTGTCTAATCCATAGGACAAAATGAAACAGGGGGCTTTCATTATGTTGTCCTTCATGCTACATCAGATCTAGATTTGAATGTCTGAAAGCAGGTTGTGCCTTGCAAGCTTGATTCTGTAAATTTAGTTTAATCGAGAAACCAAGAAGCAGATGACTAATGGGTCTTCATGACAGTGATTTGAGATATGCTTTTTCTAATCGTATCATTGAAATGAAGGAATAAAATGTAAATAATTTTCAATGGCATGTTAGTGTCAATGCAAGCATTTTATGCATATGCGTTGCACATAATTAAATGCATTGGATGTAACTAATCATATGTCTGAAAATTCTTCCATTCAGGAGCTGCCTTCTTGTTGTGCTGGCTGCTTATGCAAGCCTCTGCAGATATGTTGTTATACAGCCACTGCAACTGAATGTTTATTGCCAGCAATAGCACCCGTTCCAGCAGCTTGTATATGTGGCATCCCCCACGCTTTTTCCAGCCCATTCCATGTACCATGAGCAACACCTTAACAATCCATCGTGCTATATCAACCGAACTTATATCCCTACGCTTATCAAATATTCATGAGCGCTAATGCTGCATTACCATTTCTTTGGTGTCTTGCTCAAAAGAACCTGCCCAGAACATTCCAAAAACATTTGTTTTCCATTTAGTGGAATGGGTTTCTAAAGCTTCAGCTACCTGATCAATTGTTTTCTTGCCGACATTTACCTAATTGTAATCTAATACTTTTCGCATGACCACTAGCAACAGAAAAGCTCAGCAGGATACTATTGATCTAGCAATACAAGGAAATAGAAATTGTTTTGGAAAAATTAACAAGGATCCAAATCTCGCAGGCACACACAGTTCGAGACTGGCATAATTTGTCCACAGGCTTCTTTTTATTGTAATCACATCTTGCTGTTGGTTTCTCTAGCAACTCGTCTTGCACTGTAAACATGAATCATGCATCTGTTAAGAATCACTGGAGTTGACAACAGTCAAAGCTCATGCTCAAGATCAAGATAATGGAGGACCTGAATGCTTATATTCTCATCACCTCCTTAGATGAATCAAGAACAGCTACATTAGTTGTAATAATTTGCTGTATTTCTCATTTGATGATCAGTTTCACGCAGTGCAAGTCATGTCTCTCATGTACGCCATAATTCTCGGATTTTCAAGCTTCCTAGTTACTTTGTTTTGTCAGTCTCATTTGTTTGTTGTTTCATTTCATTGAGCGATCAATAACTCATCACATTAATGTAATAGCAGATCAGATCTGCTTCTTTGAACACCATTTTTATCTTTTATATTCTTAATTTTACAAAAGACTATTGTCGGTAAACTGTAAAAAGATATGGGGCTGAGGAAATCTTGAATTTTGATCTCAAGTGTGCTAGCAAAACATAGGAATTGAATTTAAAATTAATCTGTATTTATTCATTTCGTACACTTCATTATGCTGAGAGACGTTTTACAGTGGGAGCTGAGCGGAGGGGAGGTTAGTGGGTAGAGGAGGGAGGAGGTAGAAGGTAGTAGGGAAAGGGATGTTGAAAGATGTAGTAGTGTCGTTTTGTGAGGTGGATAAACATATATCCCCCTCGGATAAAAATAAAAAAGTAAAAAGGAAATCCATCTTATTGTAACAAGGGCATTACATGTAACCAGGGAAACCTGGGGACACGTCCCCCCTCTAAAATGCCCCGTCCCTGTCCCTGGGACGTTTTGGGTATGGGGGGACGGTAGGGGACTATCCCCTTTTTTGCAAAAAAATAAGGAGACGTCCCCGAAACGGGGGGACACCGTTGCCCTGATGGGGGACGGCTAGGGGACAGCTGACCGGTCTTGGGGACGACCAAGGGACAGTCGACCGTCCCCCACGTCTAGAGTGGTTTTAAAATTTAAACTTTAAAAAAAAAAACTCAAAATAAAAAAAAACGCCCCTGCCTACGTGGCATTTGTGGGCCCCATTGTTTTTGACTCTTTTATGAGGAAAAAAAAGGCCTCTCTAAGCTTTACGGTGGGATATTGATCCCGAGGATGTGGCCCAGGTAGATGAGGAGGAGACAGCTGAGGGTTTGGTTGGGGTTTTGTTGGTTGAGGAGGAGCATCACAGTGGCAATGACTCAGAGGATGACTCTGATTTTGATGCGGTTATGAGAGATGATTAGGGGCAGTAGTGCTCTTTGTTTATTCATTATTGACATACAATATTGTATTTTGATTTTCATAGCAAACTTTAAAACTATATGGCAGCAATGTAGCCTTTGGGCATTTTGATATAAGTTTATAAATTATAACTTGGAGGTTGTTTCATGACTCGTGTATGTTAATTTTGAATGTGTATTGAGTATTGGCATAATGTTGAACACAAATGTTATATGTTAAGTTTCTATAATGTATATTATGCATGCCTTTCCATGTTATCATATGAATATTTAAAATTTCCCTATATTTTTAAAATTTTCTCTATATTTTTATATAGCCATCCCCACCGTCCCCAAATCTGGCCTAAAAAATCGGAAACTTGGGGACTCGTCCCGCCGTCCCCATCCCGGAAACTTGGGGTAACACTGCATGTAACTCTTTGCTTTCCTTAATTCTACCAGAACCTGCGTGCACGAAACTGCTGGTACCTTTTGTCGTTTAACCATCCATTCCAACTCCCTTTTTCTTGCACTCGTTTGGGCATCTGCTGCTGTTATGAATTTGAGTCTGCTTCATTTATGCTCCAGCTCAATTCCTCAAATATACACGAGCATTCCTCCTGGTTTATGCTCAGAACACAATATGGAGTGCAGATTAAAAAAGTGTAAATCGTTCTTTCTTTTTTTTTCTTCTGACAGGTGCAAATATTCTCTTTTTTTCCCTTTCAGGTGCGAATACGGATCAAACGATTCTATTCAGCACCATTCCTCACAATATGTATCTAACAAAGTTATTCATCACCATTGTCTCACAACGAACTGTAACCATTCCTTTTCAGTGCCATATATTATTAGCTTATTACTTGCAACCACATCGTACTTAAAGAATACATGTAAATGCGGTCTCTGCCCTCCACACACCTTCAGTTCTGCAAACACTGTGATTGAGGCCATTTAACTACAACAGTCACACAGCTGGGAATAACCCAGACCAACGCCATTGACTGCTTGTGCTACGTGTTGAACACAGCAGCTTATCCTGAGCAAGGAGAGTATAAGACTGCTCGTGCAAATATGCTGGTTTTCCTTTCAGTTCCGTGCCACAGTAATTAGCTCCACCAAGAGTTAACAAAAGTTGCACACGTTAAACCAAAGATTAAAAGCTTGCGGAAAAACTCTGCGAATCGTGAGTTACCGCAAGGCGAAACCCTCACTGGCGGGCAGGTTTTTGGTGAGTTTCGATAAGTTGCTCGCCAAAACTCAATAGCCTGTGGGAAAACTTGCCTGTTGCTGTGCAGTGACAGTCAGCGGCCAAAAAAGAATCCGTCATTATTTCTTTAGGCTCACGCTTTTGAGATGTTGTGATAACAGTCAATGCATTTGGTTTGCTCTCCATTGGTTTCGGTTTTGACTCCACTCCCGGGTTTATTCGGTTGGGACTGGCTTGCAGTCTCGGGTTTGAATCCGTTCTGAGGTTTTATGTGGTTGGAACTGGCTTGTGAGTTAGTCTTGCCTCAGCTCGCCCCCTTGGACACTGGGCTGGGTTGTGGGATACCCTATCGTCAACAAAAAGAAATAAAAATAGTCAATGCATTTGCAGGGGTGATTTCATCATATTTGCATGGAATTCCAGGAGGAAAAACAAGATTAATAGTGTGTAATTATTGTGGAATGAAGATGACATTAGACTTTGATTGCATAAAATATTATCTTGTGTAGATTTTTAAAAGAGATATTTTGCTGTGTGATTATGTGGAGAGCAAGGTTATGTGAGAGGTTAATGCTCTCCTTCATATGAGTAGTAGGAGATATTTTGCTGTGTGATTAAGTGGAGAGCAAGGTTATGTGAGAGTTTAATGGTCTCCTTCATATGAGTAGTAATAAAATGGATGGTCCATATGAGGTAGAAGATGAGGCATCGGTAGGGACTTAATTGGATGCAATTATAGATTACATGTTTTAAGAAAGGGATTCTTTCTCAATTATCATTTTTTTCAATCCACAAGGAATCATTATTATCTCCTTTCAGTTCACAAAATTATTTAATATTTTTTTTATATAATTTTAAAAAATAATATTAATATGAATTTACAATGTATGATGTATATTAAGATTTTAATCTGCCTAATAAACCACAATAAAAACAATCAATTTTACATATATTTTTCAATTAAATTGTTCATAAAACAATCCAAACAACTATTAAACTTAATACTAACCCAACAAAAGTGAAAACTTTCAATCTTGTTGCACACGTGGTAGCATCTATTTTGGCATACTATGTTATATATAGTCACTTGCATGGTCATTCCTAGATAATGATGATAGAGAGGAATCTCATCAATGAAGCCAACATGAATTAAAGTTGCAGGCAGTTTTGTGATTTCTTAAGCACTTGTTCAACTTTGTCATGTATTATATTATAAAATACTATTCTTTGTCATAGATTAAGTTAGTGGTAGATGAGGATAACGTAGGCATTTAAAACATTCAACTTCTTAGATCGTGTACATTTGTATAATAAAACCTTGCATTACATTTTTCATTGAAGTAGATCATGTAATTTGCATGCAGTTTTATGATTTCTTAAGCACTTGTTCAACTTTGTCATGTATTATATTATAAAATACTATTCTTTGTCTTAGATTAAGTTAGTGGTAGATGAGGATAACGTAGGCATTTAATACATCCAACTCCTTAGATTGTGTACATTTGTATAATAAAACCTTGCATTATATTTTTCATTGAAGTAGATCATGTAATTTGCATAATAAAACTTTGCATTATAGTCTGTTTTTTATTTTCCTTTATTTTATTTTATTACAATATGCTTTAGAGTGATATATGAATTATGATAACACCTAAAATATGACCTTATCCAACCACATCTCATTTTAGTCTATCCTTAGCCATTAATTAAATAAATATATATTCCCATCATTTCTTAATCCATTAATTAATTAAATATTTATTATTTATTTAATTAATATCCATTGTCACATTCCTTAAATTAAATAAATATTTCTATTTATTTAATTATTTATCCCCATCATGATCCCATTAATTAAATAAATACTTTATTTATTTAATTAATTACCCTTTTTATCCTCTATCCTTATGCATCTAATCCTAGCCCTCCATCTCGTTCACATGTTTAACTAACTCCTTGCCTAGATTAATTGAATCTAGACACCTACCCAAAAGTCAAACTAAATTTTAATTCTATCCATTAATCTCATTTAACCTCTTAATCCTAACCATTGCCATAAAGATTCTTGTCCTTATCCTTACCCCAAACCTAGATCCTATCTATCATTTGACACTTGTCATATGATTGCATCCTTGATCTGAACTCTAGTCTTCCTTCAATATTAGCCATCCATCATCAATCATTTCTAGCAATTGATTTTTCCTCTTCAAGACTATATCTAGAGGATCTCTTCTTTCATTTCACATCCTAGAATCTCATACTTACATGCTATCATTTGGATCACTCATCTATCAAATCATATCAAGGTTATGCTAGAGTATTGAGCAATCCACATATCAACATCAAGAGCAAATCAAATGGAATAAGAGTGCATTTCATTTTTGCTCATCAAGGAGAAAATCAAAGATTCAAGGTGAAGGTATTGTGCTTTTGTATTGCTTTTATCTTTCCTTTGTTTTTTTTTAATCTTTTTCAACCTCTTCAATGTCACGTCACAATCTTTAGGTACTTGGAATAGTCTCCTAGAAGCCCTTGAAGGAGACTTACTACCTAGTTGGAATTTGCTAGGATTGATACATAAAGTTCGCACAATTGCTTTAAACAAATGGCCAATCTCTACAAGAGTACATTGATATATTCAAAACTCTAGTTTTCAAGTTGTGTTTTGAAGTTTCTTTTTTTTAATCAAAATCAAGTAAAGGTTTAAGCATGAGACCGTACGTTCAATTAGATATGAACTTTCTCTAGGTCTCCATTCTCAAAGAAGCCCACATATTTTCATGAAAATTTGAGTCCTACGCCAAATAGAAGACCAAGAAAGAGTATTAGCACAAAACCTAAGGAAATAACACCAAGGGAGAAACTCAATAAGGTTCTAAGCAAAGAAAATAATCTTCATGAAAAACCCTAAGAATGTTATTATAGATGTTTATGAGATAAATACCACATACTATAAGAAATCTATAAGTTGCCAATCATTTGTGCCAAACAATGCAAGAAGTTGGTAAAATCCATTGAAATTTTTATCCTTCTCATGGTGAAATGTGAAAATAAGAACATTTTTGTAGCTCATACTTGTATAGTATTGTTATCAATAGTTGAATGCACCCTTGAGAGAGTTAAATATTAACTCTCTCTTCAATTAATACCAACACTTAGGGCCTATGGGTTGCTTGTAAATTGGAGTGAGTCTCCATAGAGGGCTGGTTCCCTTGGTTTACCACTTAAAATTATCTATACTACTATTTCTTGTTGGGAAAAGGGGAAGCAAATGACCTCAAAATAAAATTTGTAACCTAAAGGAGGTGATACACCAATTTTTTTTGTGGCTTATACTATTGTTTAACACACATAATTTGTTCAATAACCATGCTAATTCATGCACAACTCAAAGCTTTTTACATACTTATGCATCCATATTCATAGGAAAGTTGGAATGTTCTATAATTTTAGAAGGAAAATGAAATGTTCTCACAAATAATAGTTATTTGAACCAATAATATAACCAATAACCTGCATAAGAAATACATGTTTTTACATGTAGGTATTTGAGAATGAGACATAAAATTGAACTACATCAATCATTCATAATTACATACATAGAGATTTGAGAAGGAAAAAATGCTTGCATTATTGATAAAAATGTACTAAAAATTGTATACAAATTTGAGTATTCCCTATATTTCTTCAAAAAGACTACAATTTGCTCTTATTTCTGACTGAGTTGCAATACTTAGCTTTTTTCAAACTAGAAAGAATTGCTAAATAATAGCCTAGGTGTCCCCTTTTCTCTATCCAAACATATGAGAGAATATAGGGAATATGAGTAAGTACAAAAATATGGGGGACCAAGCCACTTTTTGGTACTTTTTGGTCCCATAAAAGAGAAAATGTGAGTGCGTTATAATGAAACACGCTCACATTATGGCTTGGTAGTGATCAAGCCTAAGATTGGTCATTACCAAGACATAATGCGCTTGTGTTATGTGAATACATTCACATAATGCGAGAACGTTATAACATGTTCATGTTTCTCTTAAAAAACCTTTCCATTTGTCTTTTGGTTATACTATACACATGAAATAAATATTTAAGTAGAAGTAACATTTATATATAGACATTTACTTTTATACTTCAAGTTATATTTCATGTATATAGTTTTAGGATGTTTGAGAATGGTTTCAGATCTCTAAGAGTTATAATGTAGATTCTAGGTTTTGGAAGATCTTATAATTTTTTAGATAGTCAAATTTCAGAAATCAACAAGTTATTTTTCAATAATCAATAGGTCAACTTTCAATAATCAGTAGGCTCCCATCATCCTTCTCTCTCTCTATCTATATCCCTTGCACACTAGACCTCTCTCTCTCTCTCTATCTCTATCCCTTGCAGACTAGACCTCTCTCTCTCTCCCTACCTATCCCTCCCTCCCTCCCTCCTTCCCTTTGTACTTCTCTATCTCCCCTCTCCCTCTCTCTACTTATCACTCCCTCCCTCACTCCCTACCGAACCCTCCCTCTCTCTCTCACACACATTATCTCTC
>VDFB02310216.1:0-26857 GCA_007258455.2 Sequoia sempervirens | reverse complement strand
TTCAAAAAAAAAATCAAAAAACTCTTTGCTTGAATTTTTATTTTTCAACCAAAAAAACCATGTCCAAAAATTGTAAAAAAAATCCTTAGCTGATGATCAGCAGATACCCAATTAGAAACAACTACATGAGGTTGGATCAACAAACACCGTCTTTAGAAAACGCATCAAACAAAGGTCGCAACTCAAAAAAAAGACTTGATTTCTACAAAATTCTCGATCAAAAAGATGCAAAAAAAACACATTAGAGGCGTCAAAAACCCTAGCCGATAGCAAGAAGCCCTCAAAACACAACAGAAAGACCCGCAATATATAAGTATTCGCCCAAAAAAATAAACAAAGGCGTCCAAAAAGGAGACGAACCCACAACTTCTCAGTAAATCGCCATCAAAACACCAGGTCGCACGTTGAAAAAAAAAAGGAAAATATGCCTCGATTGCAATTTTTTCAAACCTACGTTGCAAGAACAAAACACGCACATATCAGAAGAAAACACGTCCAAAGAACTTTGCAAAGATCATCCATGATCAAGAACCCTCACATGGGAAAAGAATGCAGAGATCCGTCAGAAAATGAAGTCACAATTTTAAAAAAAATGCCAAGAAATAAGACCATGAACTCAACAGGAAGTCTCGAAAAACCCATGCCAAAAAAACAATTGCAAAACAGATGAAGAAGCCCCAAAAATTTGCAATAGCACATGCAAGAAGACCCTCGATTTAGCAAAAATCGCGTGTAAGAAAAAAATGTGAATTTCAGAGATGAAAAAAACCTGTGCTTTTCTTCAACCGTCCTCGAAAAAAAGGCCCGCAATTCTTCCAAAAAGAGACGTGATTTGCTATGAAAAAGAACGCCGAAACCAAAAAAACAACCACTAGAAATCTCTCTTTGAAATCTTCTGCAATTTCGGCCTTCAAAAAACCCTCAAGAATTCTTCACGATTTTTCCGCGAAAAATCAACTTCCAAACTTCTTCAAAAATATCCTTAAAAAATCCTTTGATTTCACAAAAAATCGGCTGTCAAATTTTTTTAAAATTTCTTCGATTTTTTTAATTTTATTTAAAAAAAAAATCGGCTAAAACTAATCAGGTTCAAGCCTGAGCTCTAATACCATGAAAAGATTATTGATATTCATGATTGCGTGATTACAAAAGGAGACAAAAGCTCCTTAAAAAGAAATTTACAAAACGGTGTTTCTAAAAAGAAACAATCGTTAACTAAAGATAACTAAAGCATAAAGCTAAAAGATGCTAAAACAAACGAAAGTGTAAACAGAAGTTACTAAATGTTAACTAAGTTAACTGAAGTAAATTGACGACTAACTAAAGCTAAGATGACCATTAATATTACATTTAATATTTTAATACTTAGGCATGACCAATAAATGGACTATACCTAAGGAAGAATGGAAAATGAGAACATGCCTATTCTGCAGCAACGGGGTGATGGAGACATAATAAAGCTTCACCCTAGAGTGTGCAGCCTACAATGATACCCGTATCAAGTATGATAACACCCTGAAAGTGGACAACCTAATCATCTCATTTGAGAAAGTGAGGCTTAGCAAAACTACAAGTTTTTTTATCAAGATCCATAGTTAAAGATCTTGTTGGAAAAATTAAATGTTAGTGTTCACATAGGTTAATAATGTGAGTTGTTATCACAACTCACATAACTATTACGGATGTGAGAATAGTTATTTGTTAGAGTCTGTTAGTGGCAGGAGTGTTTGTTTGTAATTGAGTTGTTAAAACAACTCAATATATTTAGGGATATCGTTTATATTGTTTCCTAAATAATAGGATTTAAGAATCCTATAAATATGTAAAGTGTATTGAAGAAGTAATATGAGACGACTATATTGTTATTTAGTGCAAAACTTTCTGCCAATGCCCATATTTTCTAATATGGTATCAGATCAGATTTAGGCTTAACTCTCTCACGAGAGGGCTCAAGAATATGAGAGATCCTTGAGTGGTAATTCTACGTAGATGTAGGATTAGTTAGCATATAAGAGTAGATTCGTTGAGAGCACCCTCGGGTATGTCAAGTCACTCCAGCTCTGGCTTCTTCTGCCCAATTTGTTGGCGCTTGATGTTTCGCACACTGATATAACCCCTGGCACCACTTTCCGCCTCATGTTTTTGAAAAGTCTAAGGGTATTGTGTGCTTTGAATTGTGGCATTCTGGAGAACGCAAGTGATTTCTTGGAATTTTCAAAGACGAAGGTGTTGTTGGCCAAGTTTACGGACATGGTGAAGGGATTGGATACGCTTGTTAATGATGCCACTGAGAATTTATCGAGGAAACATAGGATCACTTATCTTTGGAAAGAGAGGAACACTAGGAAGTTAGGTGAGTTGAAAGAGTGGTCGGAATGGGTGCTTGCTCAAGCACTGTTAAGGATAGCCGGGAGTAATACGCCTGGCTTAGATGATTTCTGGATTACTCATGGGACTTTTGTTTTGTTGAGCCTTGTGCGAAGCTCCCAGGAGGATGTTCAGGAAAGAGCTGCCACGACACTTGCTATGTTTGTGGTTATTGATGATGAGACTGCAACAGTTGATCCTGCCAGGGCTGATGCAATAATGCAAGGCAGCGTGATTCGTTATAAAATCTTTTGGTTTTGAGACAGATTTAAGATACCATACACAGGGGCAAGCATTTTGTCTATCTATCTTTGATCACTGGTCTATAGTGCCGAGAGATCCACTAGATAAGTCTATTGTATTACGACCATTGGAACCTGCACCTGTTCAACATCTTGTATGTGAGTTTATGGTGAAAGCTAGGCGGATAAAGGGTATGAGCGAGGATGTGAGCATTAACAAGTTTTTCGATGATATTATGGTTCTTGAAATGGCAAGATAAGACATTTATTTTCAGTAGATCTTGTAGGCGATAGCTGCTATATTGAATCTTGATAGACAACCTATGGTGTGGATGATATGCTTCTATTGCATATATGTAAAATGTATGTGCCATTAAATGATGCTTATTCTGTTCAAATCCAAAGTATAATGCAGAGAAAGAAAAATTTGCTAAGTAGCATAGTAGTTAGAGGACATTCAATTAGCGACCTCTCGTCAGTCACCAACAACGGGGCCGCGCATCTAATTTGATGACCAGTGTGCAATGTGTTTTCAATTTTTTTGGTGTGGATTTTAGTTTTTCAGATTTTTAGTGTGGTGTGTGGATACTGGATAAAACGATTATATTGGAGAGCAGATGACTGCAGAGATCCTCTAACTACGGAGATCCTTTGAGTGTCATACTTCGTTGGAAGATGGTCGACTACTGAATACATTCACTGGCAATAATGGCCATGTGCAACAAGATCCGGACAGTAGCATGCAGTATGGTATGGTTTTCTTTTCAGTATTCCTGTTTGTGTGAATAAATGGAATTTCACATTGGGGGGAATAATATCCAATGTTCCATTCCCATTTCGTGCCAAAATGGCTAAAGTCAAAGGCAGCTTCTAGTGGTAGTAGCGGTTATCTATGGTGTTCAACATTGAGTGGTAGCGATCGACAACAATGACTACAATTAAGAATATTGTGTTCTTATGGAATGTAATGTGAAACTTTTTCTAGTATGGGTTTTTTAGATTTGTGATATGTATGTTGATTCCTACATAGTGGCAAACAAAAGCACCAGTGTAATGCAGTTCATGGATCTTGAAAGGGTTTGTGGGAGGATCCAGAAAACCACACGAGGTGGACAGTTGATGAGTTCCTGTCACGTCAAGATTTGTGGTAAGCCTGTTTAAAACCATGAAAGGTTGATAGAAGGTGCCTTTCGTTTTGAATCAAGATCATGACCCACAAGAGTTGGGCTTACTGTAGATGAAGGGTGTTGTTGTGACCTTTTCACACATCACCCCATTGCAAATGGGGACCCCCTAATTTTTGCTTTGTTCGAGTCTTTTGGCTTGGTTTTTTGGTTTGTTTTGTTGTCGTCTCTCTCTTGTTTTGTCTGTCTTTCCGGGGATGTGCCTACCGTTGAGCTTGAACGTGAGTTTTGGCTAAGTCTATAAAATTAGGGTTTTGAGTCTTCCGGTCAGTTTAAAGTCAGATGGAGTGAATAAATTGAAATCTAAGCTTGGCACTGCAGTCAGATAGCTTCCAGCAGGTCCCCAGCAAAATTTCATCGAATTCTGACAACTTACTATTTTTAGTAAGTCCCTGATTCGGGGCATTTTCTCAACACTTTTAAAGTTTCGATCATTACATTGCATCTAGGACACGTCAAGCCATTTGTCTGCAAGTTTTGAGCTGAAACAAACAACTTTCTATTTTTAGCAAGCATCGCCTTTAGGAGCTGATTTTGGGGTTTATATGCGAAGTTTTCAATGCATGTCTGAAGAATATTTCTGGGTTTTCTGAGACCTACGCGATGATATAACATGCAAAATGAGACGATGACTTTCAGCACTCAACCTTTGGAGGCTATTTTTCGGGTTTGCATGTTGGAATTTTCTACGCATGTCTGGACATTCTTTGTGGGTTTTTCAAAAGCTTCGCAGTGGTATAACATGCAAACCAGGATCAGGGCCTTTTTCAAGAGCTGTCTTCAAAGGCTATTTTTAGGGTTTGCATGCAGGACTTTTCAGTGCATGTCAAGTTATTCTTTATGGGTTTTTCGAGACCTTCGCAACGAGGTAACATGCAAGCAGAGTTGATCACTTTTCAGAAACTTGTTATTTTTAGCCAGTGCTCGCATGTTGATCATTTTTCTGGGTTTTTCTGGGTTTTCTTGAGATCTCTCGGGTTGTGTGACATGCAAACTCATCTGGCAGCTGATTGGTCACTTTTTCAGACACTTACTATTTTTAGCAGGATCATTCTGGCAGTTGCCCAACACCTCAGTATCGCGAACAGAGCAAAGTGCAACAAAAACGGGGTCAAACGGAGATCATTTGATCGACATGCAAGACAGATTAGGATTTCCAGCTTCGAGACCCAAAATGAGGGGTCAAACGCTAGAATTTCCCAAAACCGGTGTATCCCACTGCGATCAGTATCTTTCAAGGATTCCACTGGTGAAATTTGAAGGTAATCCAAGCACTTACTATTTAAAGTAAGGCACTCCAAGAACAGGCTATAAATAGTAAGTCAGCAGCAGGCGCCAGTGTGAAGAGGCAAGTTAACCCATGAGGATCACACCAGTCAGATTTCAAGTTAAACAGAGTTGTGGAAGTCTCAAAATCAGGGAGTTACTATAAATAGTAAAACACCTCCAGAAACATGCTATAAATAGCAAGTTAGCACGAGATGGCAGTGTGAACAAATCAATTGGGTCATCAGGGTCCTGTGGTTGAAATTTCAAATCAATCCAAGCTTCAGAAGAGTGAAAAATTAGGGACTTTCTAAAAATAGCAGGTCAGGGCAAGCTGAAGACATCATGAACAATCAACCCTAAGTCTGACAAAAGCTAGGAAATTCATCTAAGTCTAATGAAATTGAAAGTAGCCCTCCTCAAATCCACCTTAGCAACTTGGGAGAGCTCAAGATTTGTTTAAGTCTGGAAAATTGGAAGTAGACATGTTGAAATGCGCCCTAGCCTGAGAGATGACTGGAAATTTTACTAAGTCTTGCAAATTTGAAGCACACCCTCTAAGAAGCGCCTTAACTTGAAGGAGAAGTGTGGGAAATTCTACTAAGGCATGAAACTAGAAGCTCACCCATGGAAATGCGCCCTTGGAAGGTTGAAAGTCTGAAAAACATTCTAAGTGTTCTAAATTGAAAGCTCCTACCCTCATATGCGCCTTAGCTACTTGAGGTGGATTAAAAAATTTACTAAGTACTCGAAATCTGAAGCTCCCTACTCCATATGTGCCTTGAGAGGAAGGGGAGACTTGAAAATATTCTAAGTGTTGTAAATTTAAAGCTTGGCCCCCTAAATGCGCCCAAGGTAAAGAGGGGCACTTGAAAAATATTCTAAGTACTTAAGATTGAAAGCTCTAGGTCCTAGATGCGCCCTTGATTGGAAGAAGTCTGAAAATTTTCTAAGTATGGAAAAAGCTAGAAGCTTGAAGGGCTGAATGCGCCTAGCATGACAAGGAATGAGAAAACCTTCCAAGGCACTAAAAATGAAAGTAGAGGGGGTAATATGCACCTAGCTAGAGGAGAGTCTTCAAAAAAAATTCTAAGTTATGAAATTGGAAGCTCTAGCATCAAAATGTGCCTTGGGAAGAAGAGGGAGATCTTGAAAGTTTCTAAGTATCACAAATTGGAGGTAGCTGCACTTGAATGCGCCCTTGGAGAGAAAGATGCTTGGAAATTTTTTCTAAGTGTTGTAAACTTGAAGCTTGGACCCCCATATGCACCTAAGGAGAGGAAAGGGTGATTCAAATTTATCTAAGGCATGAAAATTGGAAGTGCACCCCATGAAATGCGCCCACCTTAAGCAGCTGGTTAAAAAATTCTTCTAAGTATCACAAACTGAAAGTTCAGCTAGCCATATGCGCCCTTGCAAGTTGAGGAAAGCAAGAAAATATTCTAAGTATTGGAAATTGAAAATAGAAGCCCCTACATGCGCCCAAGAGGATATTGGAAGTTAGAAATTTTCACTAAGGCGTTGAAACTCAAAGTACACACCTTGAAATGCGCCTTAACATGGAGATGGATTGGAAATTTGTCTAAGTTATGAAAATTGGAAGCTCATATCCCATATGCGCCTTGACTAAGAGGAAAAGGTTAGCAAACTTTCTAAGTGTCACAAATTGGAAGTAAGAGGGGTGAAATGCACCCAAATGCCAAGAGGTTGAGTTGGAAATTTTCTAAGGCAATAAAAGTGGAAGTAGCCCTTGCCAAATGCGCCCAAGCTAAGAAGAAGAGCTTAAAAATTTTCTATGTCTTGAAAATTGAAAGTAGAGGTCCCTGAATGCTCCCTGACTTGGAGAGGTGGTTGGAATGTTTTCTAAGTGATGAGAATTGAAAACTCAAGGTGTAAATGCACCTTAGTCTGAAGAGATACCTAGAAAATTTTCTAAGGCATGGAAACTAAAAGCACAACACCTCAAATGTGCCTAGCTTGAAGGGGGAGATAGAGAAATCTTCCAAGTGTTTGAAGTTGGAAGCTCCCATCCCCAAATGCGCCCTTGAGAGAAAATGAAAGATGAGTTGATGTGAAAATTTCTAAGTGATGGAAAATGGAACCTCAAGGTGGTGAATGCGCCTACACTTGAAGAAGCACTGGAAAATTTTCTAAGTGTAAAAAATGAAAGTTGAAGGGTCCAAATGCGCCTAAAGGAAAGAAGGTGACTCAAAATCTTTCTAAGGCATTGGAATTGAAGGTAGATACCCTCAAGTGCGCCCAACTCAAGAGGGGAGATGGAAAAATGTTCTAAGTGTTGAAAATTGGAAGTAGAGACCCCTATATGCGCCCAAGCCAATGGAGGAGATGAAAATTCAATTAAGGCATCAAAATTGGAAGTAGACCCTCTCATATGCGCCTAAGATAGGAGGGATGCTTGGAGAGTTTCCTGAGTAATGAATTGAAAGTTGAACCCTGCAAATATGCCCAGATAGGAGGAATAAGAATGAACTTTGGTGAGAAATATTTTTCTAAGGTATAAATTGCAAAAAAATTAAAAGTACCCCTTCGTCTATGGACACATGAATTTGATGTTTTCTGAGGGAAATTCTCTTCTGGGTACTGGACATCTTCGACAAGTAGATGATTTTGAAATTCTTCACGCTCTGTCGGAGACTTTAAGATGAACATTTTTTCTCAGACGCTTGGGTGATGAAATTTTCTAGAGGAAATAAATTGTTTGTAAGGCAGATGGGCTAGAAAATTGGCTAAGGCAAAAGGGGGTATCATGTCGGTTGGAAAATTTTCCAAGGCAGAGAGGAATCAAACAACACCTTCTAAGCGCGCCGTCAAGTTGGATAAAAGTTTCTGAGGCACAACTTCAAGGTACACTGGAAGCAGAGTACAAGATGAGTGGAATTCTCTAAGACATTGAAATATGAAGCACAGGTGTTATACGCCCAGCCTACAAATGTTGAAAAATTATGAAGAAAGCAAAGTTTGCTAGAGAAAAGTGATGAACCCTATCAGATCCGAAGATCACTCAGATCTTGGAAGTCAAAGCATGAGATCAGGTAAGTAAATTGGATTTATATTAAAAGTGTTTTAATGCTCTTCTTTTGTTTGTTTTGCAGAATGAACGTCGGGGCAAGGCATGATGACTTAGGAAGATGGAGCAAGTACTCCAGGACTACATTTCAACCTCAAAAGAAGAAAAGTTGCAAGAAATGGCTAAGTGTTGAGACCTAGTATGTGCCCAACTCAAGTGGCAAAAGAAGAAACGTTCGAGTTCAAGACGAGAGAATCCTTCCAAGCTCAGGATGGAGGGAAAGATGAAGTACCAAGCGTTAGAGATCATCCTCAAGCACCTCAAAGTTAAAGAATGATAGCAAGATGAATTGAAGGACCAAGTAGAGGTCTTTCTTCGGCGTTTACCCAAAGGGTGTTTTTCCAGCATACTTCACCCAACCTGAAATGTAATGACATCAAGGAGTAAAACCATCATCAAGCAGGAGAAAGAAGTAGCCATGTCAGTCCAAGAAGTTGAAGCCATGATGATCAGGCTCATCGAATTTGCAGTCGAGAAGAAGAACAAGAACAGTGTGAACGCGTTTGCAGACAGGAATCTTCTAGAAGATGGTGGACATTAATTGCTCATTTATTACTCCACTCTTCTTGGTGGCAGTTTTTAGGGTTAGGGTTTATGTGGCTCAATCTGAGCCCTTCATTGTAATTGAATCTAAACCGTCCATTGGACTTGGCCAACTATAAAAGGGGCATCCCCCCCTCATTTGAAATTCATTAGATTAGCTCAGAGATAGGAAGATAGAGGGACAACTTAGAGATAGCTTAGTATAGATTGATAGTGTAGTTTGAAGAAGGAAAGTTTTTCCTTTGAAAACTTTGTAAGAAATTGTTGTGAACACTCTCTCAATAACAAGAGTTTTCATTGATGATGATCTCGTCTTTTGTTGTGAGTAGCTAGCAAGGTTTCTTCGTCCTTTTGATTCGAGTAGTAGCTTAAAGTAGAGTAAATTTCATTTCATGCAAGTAGTAGATAGTAACTATGGAATGTGGTCTTCAATTTGAGCAAACTCCGTCTATCCATACCACTAGTGGGCTCGCTAATGGTGAGTTCGCCTTGCGTGGTCAACTGGAAACTTGTGGACTTAACTTCGATTATGATCTTCATGTTGGTATGCGTCGTCGTGATGGTGTCTTCAATGTTGAATTGTAATCTGAATATCTTTAGTTACTCCCTTTGAAGATTGCACCGGTTTTGTGGAAGCTGTCCAAAGTGAGGCGAAGCGAAACCTGCTTGAGGCTTGTGAAAATTGATCTCCACGTCCCACGTGTAGATTAGTCTATAGCATCTTCTATCCCTACAAACATTTCAATTCAGTACTTTTTGGTTAGTTTAGGAAACAAGAGCTTTATAGACAAACCTTTCGAGCATTCAAATTCCTTTCTCCGTTGTTGAGCAATTTCGTAAGTCCCCTTGAAATACCAGCAAATCACATCGAGCCAACTGAGACTATCCACTGCATGAAGGAACCTTGGAGGTGAATGCATGATCTTTCTAGCAATCTTAGCATGCAGGAGATTTTGTTCAAGAGAGGATAGAGTCACCGTTGGTAACTTTATTTTGTGTTGATGCGGTCATGAAAAACACATCAACAGGTGTGAGTTCTCACCATGTTCACACTAAGGGGGGGAATGTTGGAAAAATTAAATGTTAGTGTTCACATAAGTTAATAATGTGAGTTGTTATCACAACTCACATAACTATTACGGATGTGAGAATAGTTATTTGTTAGAGTTTGTTAGTGGCAGGAGTTTTTGTTTGTAATTGAGTTGTTAAAACTTAAAACAACTCAATATATTTAGGGATGTCATTTATATTGTTTCCTAAATGATAGGATTTAAGAATCCTATAAATAGATAAAATGTATTGAAGAAGTAATATGAGACGACTATATTGTTATTGAGTGCAAAATTTTCTGCCAATGCCCATATTTTCTAATAGATCCAACATCGAAAAGAGTTTAAAAATGTCTTAGGACTGTGACTCTTGGTCCCTTAGACTGCTTGGTCTCATGGACATCATTAGAATCCTTCGTTCATTCATTCATTAGTGCATTTTATTTCCCATAAAATGTATCCAAAATATTTTGTATGCTTTTCAAGGGGTATATGTATCTCAGTATGTTTTTCCAATATTTCTTAGGCTCTTTGGCAGTGTGTAGGTTTTGGTTGGTAGGATTTGCTTTATTTCTGGTTTGTAAATATGGTATGACAATGTGCTTCACATGCAACTGTAAATTTCAGGTTTGCATCATAAGGGACTCCACTAACAGCTATGATTATTGCCAAAACCCTTTTTTGGTCCTTCTCAAGCAACTGGCTTTTACTTTTTAGATTATAATATAAGCAGACCTTTTCCCAAAACTTAAATGTCTTCAAAATGTTATTTTATCGGTTCTCATGATGCTTATTCTTGTTATGGATGTCAAAGTGTTGTTTGGAATTTCTCATCTTGAATTATTCGGATGCAACTTATTGCAAAGCCTTGTATATATTTGAGATTACAGACTCCTGAATGTATGCTCTAACATTTTTAGCCTTCTACAAACTAATTGTGCCACCAAATGTTGGCTAGTCTAGTTACCAAGTTCTCTTTTGTCCCACTACTATGTCCTATATTTCTTATCTTTTGAAGTGCATATGAAGTGCAAGAGAGAAACAATCTCACTCTAATACAGTATCCTCTATTATATCATACTAGAGGGATAAGTAAAATATCATGAATACAAATTTGGATATGAAGAAAAACTATGACATGAATTATGTCAAAATAATCAGTCACTTGAAGTTAACCACATAGCATATTGATAAATAGACCATCACAACATTCTAGAAGTCCTCATTCACGGTATCCACAAGAAAATAAGACTAATAGTCAAATTTCTCTACATAAGACAAGGTAAAATTGACACATCATTATTATCTCTAATAAAATTTATAGCTGTTATACAACCTCAGGATTCTTTTGCAAATCTGTGACATCTACAATTGGTGGTGGGCAGCCAAGCTCACAAAGTTCAGAATATATTGTCACCAAGCTTGTCAACTCTAGCTCTAAGAAGGAGGCTTCCAAAACCTTGTCAAATGACGACTGCAAAAATTACAAGACACAAAAACAATAGCATCAAGTTAATATAGAACATGGTAGATAACAAAACTTTGCAATAATAAATAAAATCTAAAAATTTAGTATCAGAATACCCAGTACTAATTATACAATATAAACTTCTTTATAGAAATCAGCCAAAATTAATCATATGGAAAGCATAAAAGCCAATAATAATATTTTATCATTCTTTCCAGATAATAACTTGAGAAGAGTGACCAGAAATTGTTGTATCAGACATAGGAATACAAGACTTGCACACTTCTTCCAAATGTTCTCCAAGTAAATTACCAGTCTAATCATAAATCAAGGTGGAGCTAAGATTGTCTTTCACATGCTTTGCCTGCATCACTAGCAGAAATGAAGAGCCACTAAAAAGGCCTCTACTTATGTGAAAAATTCTTACAAGTTGACTATTCATGAAATGAATCCCAACTAGCACATTAAACTGCAGGAGTCCTTGTCTAATAGTGAAAACAAATTATGTAATAGAAATGAGAGAGCAGTAGTACAAATGAAATCAGACTTTGAATAATACAAAAGCTTTGTATGTAGCAACCTTTGAAGCTAGAACATTATAGCAGAGTGAAATCCTCAACTACAGTGGCATGCCACTTGGTTTGTAAACTGCCTGCAATTAGAAGCTAGTATTACATCACATAACGATAACACAAGCTAGAGAAGATCCACAAGGCAAGACTTTGAAACTGCGAACAATATTAGCACTAGAGACTGAGAGGATGCTAACACATCAACCCAGAAACTTTCACCCAAAAAGCAATTGTTCTAGACTGGCAAAGCTTTTTGTAATGGTAATGCCATCAGAAACCACCTATTTCTCACAATTATTATACATGTTGGATTATTAACACACATCCAACACAAAATGAACAAATGTATATCTAACCACACAATACATACGTACATATAAACATAGAAGATGAAATTGCAGACTGTGAAATGGTTTGTCTTCTAGAAGTTACAAAAGAAGAGGCATTGAGTAGAAACTTTGGGTGTTGATGGTAGGTAATGTCACCACTAGCTAGTGCCATGGTGATTGGCATTAGACACCAATGTCTATGGTTGCCTCTAGCATTGATGGGAAACTTCACCACATCTTGAACAAGGGTTCTAATGTATCATCTCAATACCAGCACACACTATTATGTAGTAAAGCGGGTAGAATGTTATACACCTAGGCCCATGACATATCATGTATATAAGGTTAATGGGGTTCCCAACTTATGGTGCACATAACCTTTTTAGCTATCTAGGGTCTAGTTGATAGCTTGGACTGAGCGTTGGTCAAGTGTGTGATTAAGGGTTTACTCTCCCCCAAAATTATAGATGAGTGGTTACAAATAGGAGGTTTTGTGGAGTATTAATGTAGTTGATCATTGCAAGTGTAACTAATATGGCTCTCTTAGTAGGATACTTTGAGAAATGCTTTCTTTAAGAAGTGTTATATGGCATACCTTGAGCTCAGATTAGAATGGCTTGATTTATCACAAGAATAAGGGTTGAAACTGAAACAAGTAAAAATCTGAACAATATATAAGGTAAATGGACAAAACAATCCCCTTAAATTGGTGTTTCACTATGCAGTGACCTAAAAACTACCTTCTTCAATTTTAGGTTAAGTCAATACCCGCCATGAATCTTTTGAGCTGAACAGTTCTAGTATCTTTCTACATTTTTTTATATATTTTATGTTCGGATTTACATAAACTATCACTTACCCACATCCAAAGATGTTTGTACCAGTGTTACAAGACTCACACTCGCCTCGGACTTGGCAAGCTGATCTTTGACTCAAACTTGGCAAAGACTCGGTAAAATGAAAAACCCAAGAAATTCAGAGATTTTAAGGATTTAAAACTTGTTTCATGCACCCTTTAATAGATAAACCTTAAAGACACAATAACCTCATCATATAGAAGCTACTTTGATCACATATACAAGACGAGGATGCAAGTTGAGAGGGAAACAAGGGGCATCACCTACCATCCCACTGTACTGGGACATTGAGCAAGAAGAGTATGCAAGTTGAGAGGGAAACAAGTCCCTATGCAACCCTGCAATTATATTATTTGAGCTATGATAATGAATATGAGAAATAGTACAATAGTATTTGTGAGCCCAAAGGAGTGACGGTCATTAAGAATGATCAAAAGATTCATACATTATATTAATTGACTTGCAGTATGGAAACATCTTTTAGAGAGGATGCCAATAAAAATCCTTCCATTTGTGTTACAAGGTTCACTCAAAAACCAACTTGTACCAAACCAGTTCACACCCGGTATGGAACCTAGTCCCAGGTATTGCCTGAGTTCACCAAGGGTTCTACCTATGGCCTGTTGTTCCAACCCAAGGACATACCCAGGTCAGAACCATAGGTCCAAGCAAACCCCTTAGCCAAACCTATGAAGAACCTATCCCAAAAAGCATTGAAAAACAGATAAAAAACAAACCTAAACTAACCCTAACCACAAGTGACTTCTATGTCCTATTTGACATTGAATCAAAAATTATCAGTTGTGTTATGTATTTATTAACTTTGTATATTTATGTAAATTATGATTATTTATATAAACTAGGAAAAACACAGGATTAACCACAGCCTAGCCTCGGGTTTGTGCCAATTTGAACTGGCCAGTGTTTAAAACAGTCAACCATTCTTTTTGGTCAATTACATGCAGTGTTTTGAAAAAACTGTAGTTTATAACTTTACTCAATAAACTACGGCTTTTGGTGATCTATTCAAAAAAACATGACTGACCCTCAAGGTGCAATTTTTAAAAATTTGGAGCTTCGCTAAAAGCACTAAAATTTTGAAAAATAGCCTACCCAATGAAGGTCCTGTTGACGGGTGTTTTATGACCATACCAACACAGAATATAGTTACCAACAGTTACTCTATCCTCTCTTGATCAAAATCTCCTGCATGCTAAGATTGCGAGAAAGATCATGCATTCAACTCCAAGGTTCCTTTATGTAGTGGACGTAGTCTCAGTTGGCTCGATGTGATTTACAAGTATCTCAAGGGGGACTTACGTAATTATTCAATGGGAGCTCAAAGAGAAAGGGGGTTTTTAAAGATTCGGAAGATTTCTCAGTGAAGTGCAAGTTTCCTAAACTAACCGGAAAGTACTGAATTGAATGGTTGCAGGGATTAGAAATGCTATGATCTACTCTAAACGCAGAACGTGGAGATCAACTCTTGCAAACTTCAACCAAGCTCTGCTTCGCCTCACCTTGGACAACGTCCACAAAATCAATGCAATCTTCAAAGAAGTAGCTAGAGATATTCAGATCATGATTTAACATGCAGATGCCATCACAACGACACATACCAACATATAAACCGTAATCGAAGTTAGGTCCACAATATTCTAGTTGACCACGCAAGGCGAACCCACCATCAACGAGCCTGCTAGTGGTATGGATTAACGAAGCTTGCTCAAATTAAACACCACATTCCACAACTACCATCTACTTGCATGAAATAAAATCTATTTTACTCTAAGCTCTACTTTAAGATTCTAAGTGAATTGGAAGGACAAAAAAATCTTGCTAGCTACCCACAACAAAAGATGAAACCACAAGCAATGATAACTCTTTTTATTATAGGAGTGTTCACAACAATCTCTTACAAAGCATTCAATTTGAAAACTTTCCTTCCTCTTCAATCTAAACTATGCTATCAATCTATGCTCTCTATGCTATGATATCTCTCTATGCTCCTCTATTCTAATCTAAGTCACAAGATTCGAATTCGAATTCAAATTCGAATTCGGAAACAATGAAATTCGGATGAAATTCGGCAAGGAAAAAATTCGAAAAGTATAAAATTCAGATCAAATTTGCCTTATGTAAAAAAAAAAAAAATTAATAAATATAAGTAATATATCCATAAAATTGTTTAAATAGTTTAACATTGATAAATAGATTTGAAATCATTACAAAAAGATGACACATTTATAAAATATAAACCATAAGAAACATGTGAAATCACGTTTGCGAATATGTTCTTTTGTCAAAAAGGTACAATAACAACCAAGACTTTAGAACTTCAAAAAAGCTCCAAGTCATCAAGAGCACTTGGCTGAGATGCTAAATCATCATCATCTGTATCACTACTCAATTCATCATCTACAAAGTCAGGCTCATCTGCAACTCGCACTGCTATGTCTTCAAGAATTTCTTGTGAGGAAGAGTCCTTTGCTGATTTGTTCATGAACAATTTTAAATTGCTGCGAACATAGACAAGATCTCCCAACTTTCCAGACAACAATTTATTCCTTTTTTTGGAATGGATGTGGTCAAAGCAACTCCAGTTCCTCTCACAAGCCGATGAACTTGCTCCCTGACTCAAAATGCGAACAACAAACTCTTGTAGCTCAGGAGTTTGTCCTCCATAGTCCAACCACCATCTATATCCAGGTATACGTGCCAAGTCATATTTGGCTGCTGCCATTCCAAACATCCCTTCTCCTTTCTTGTATTCCCAACATTGATCTCTAATTAGTGCTGAAATTGTTTCATTTGATGCATACTTTTGAATGGCTTCAAAAAGCCCTCCCATAATTTCATAATCACCTTTTCTATTAATAGAAAACAACTTAGGCTCCAAAAAACAAGCTGCTGCATGTAAAGGTGTGTGCATCATTTTCCATCTACAATCAACTGTCTCCCATATCTCCATATATTTTGCTTCTACATTATTTAGTGCTTTTTGAATAGATTCCTTACAACGGTCCATGCTTTCATAAAGCATGCCAAGGCAAGGAGTGTCACCATCAACCATACGAAGCACGTCAACAATTGGTTCACATATAAGCAAAACTTTTGCTGCACTTTCCCAAAAATTGCTATTTAGAATGATTTACTCTATGTTCTTCCCCTTAGGACCTTTTGAAAGCACAAAATTTTCCCACTGATTGGAACAAATAACAGCCCTCAAAGCTGCTTTTTCTTCAACCACTCTTTTCAAAGTGATATAAAATGATGCAAATCTTGTTTCACAAGGCCTCAACAACTCCTTGGATGCATGCTGCCTATAAAGACTCAATGTGAGACGATGATTCCGTATGAAATTTGCAATTGCTCTCCCTCTATGAATAGCTTCATGTACCCATGGGAATTTAGCCAAGTCATGAAGCAGCAAATCGAGACAATGGGCTGCACATGGGCTCCAATATATTCTTGGGTACTTCTCTGTAATCAGTTTCCCAGCTCCCACACAATTTGCTGCACTATCAGTTACAACTTGAACCACATTTTCCACCCCTACTTCAAGAATGGCTTCCTCTAATATTTGGAAAATATTAGTCAAAATTTTTCTTGTGGTTCATGGTGTCAATCACTTTCAAGAACACAACACCATCAGAAGAAGACACCAAAACATTAATCAATGGCCTTTGACATATATCTGACCATCCATCACTCAATATAGTGCAACCTGTTTCATTCCAAGAGGATTTGACAGCAACTAATTTCTCAATCACTCTATCTTTTGACCTCTGCAAAAGAGTTGTCCTGAAAGCCTCTGAAGATGGGGGTGTGTACCCTTTACCAAACTCTGCAACTTTCTGAATTGCATTACGAAAATGTGGATTCCTTACAACATTGAATGGAATCGCACTTGAGTAAAACAAATCAGCTAATGCATCATCCACTTGTTGTTTCTCTACTGGTTTCCAAAAGTTGTTCAATGTTCCACTCTCTTTTGATTTACCCACATGCCTAGGTAAGGTGGAAGAGGAAGACATGATAGATGCTGTGTGTCTAGACTGAGACATATTCTCTTCAATTCTCTGCTTTTTTGTGCATTCTTCATCTTTTCTACAATTGAAGAGGATTGTTCTTTCTCTAAAGCAGCTCTCATTTTTGGGGTAACTTTTGGACATGCTTGAACACCTCCTCCTGCACCCCCTGAAATACCAAGTAAATGGTCCATTGCCCTTGTCAAACCTCCAGTAAAAGGTTTATGACACTCATTGCATGGGAGATTTGTACCATTGCGAGTGACATATTTCCATGCCTCGGCAATTGATTTCTTGGGAGCCATAAAGTAACAATCTGTATGTTTAAAAGACAAAATACGAATTTTAGTTTTATAATACAAATGAAAATGATGTAATCAAATAAATGCAAATGCCAAACAAGATTCAACTATGACTGCATACAGCTGCAGCCTGTAGGTGAGCAGACAAATAAAATAAGAGTATACAGCCTATAGCTGTGAAGGGAGCAAAAGCATGAATGCATACAGTTCTAAAGTGATTGTTGTTATTCTTGAAATCAGAAATGTCTACTTTTGATTGCTGTTATTCTTGAATCAATGAACATTTTAGTTTTTACAACGAATATTGAATTTCATAGCATATTGAATGTCTAAACATGAATTTTAATGTCATGTACACTTGTAAAGAATATAGTAATTTTTTGTTTTAATTTTAATTATTAAAACTAACAACATAAAATAAATATATATTAACTTTTTATTGTAATTTTTAAAAACTGAATATTAAAAACTGAATACTGAAATTGAGATAATATTAAATTTCCATATATTAAATATTAATTTATTAATATAAATTTAATACAAATAAAATAATAAAATATTTAATATTCCACATTTTATAAAATATTAAAGACTTAATATAGATAAAATAATACAATATTAAAAAATTTAATTTAAATCTACCTGAATAATAACACAGTATTAAATCTAATATTAATAAAATAATAAAAACTAAATAAATATTATATCTAATAATTAATAATAAATATTAATAAAATAATCAAACCTAATATTAAATCTAATATTAATAAAATAAAAATTAAGAAAGCTAATATAAATAAAATAATACAATATTAAACGAAAATCTATGAAAACCCTAAATTTTTCGTGAAAAAATAAAACATGCAGTTTTGAAATAAAAAAAATTTAGATTGCCTACCTTTGAGCTTGAGCTTGCAGATGCAGAGGCGACTTGCAAGTTGCAGAAGACTTCACGCTTTTGGAGACGACTTGCAAACTGAAGGCAGCGGCTTCAAGCTTGGACACGATTTGCAGAATGAAGATGAAACCCGAGCTTCAAATGAAAACGATTTGCAGAAAGCGTGCCTTTCTGTCGACTTTGAAGACCTTCTAAACACCTATGGAAACTTCTGAATGCTTCCAGTTCCAGTTTGCGTTCTTCAATAACTGAGAGACTTCGCCGGAAATAATAGACATGATATTGGCTCGTCGTGGCTATGTATTTATTAAAAAATCTCGTCGAAACCCTAAAACGAAAATGCTTTTTGAGATTACATTTTTAATGAATTTAACGCCGTACAAATTTCAACGAATTAGAACGAATTTAAACGAATTTCATTACTTTTTTATAAATTCAACGAATTCTGAATTTCATGCCAAAAATTCAGCGAATACTGTGACACAAATTCTAATGATCTAATAATGTACAAATGAGGGGGGATGCCCCTTTTATAGATGGCCAAATCCAATGGACGGCTCAAATTCAATTACAATGAAGGGCTCAGATTGAGCCACATATGCCCTAATCAAGATTCTTCCCTAAAAACCGCCACAAAGAGGAGTGGGGTAATAAATGAGCAAAAGATTCTCCACTCTCTCCTAAAGTCATAATGAGCAATTAATGTCCACCATCATCTTCTAGAAGGTCATCATCCAACAAGGCGTTTCCATTCTCCCTCTCTTTGATCGCAAATCTGACAAACCTGGCTAACACCGCCTCAACCTCCTGAACTGAAATAGGTGGAATATGGTTGAGCTGAAATTCGAGCACCACAACTGTCTACCCATGCCGAGTACAAGATTTTCTCCAAGCGACTAAGGTATCCTGAGTACTTTAAACAATGTTGGAGAAGGTCGAAACATTTTCAAAATCATCTTGAACAAATGACCTTACCTCCAAAAAGAAAGGCCCCAATCTGTTCTTTAGGCCATCTACAGTCATCTCCTCAGGAGTCAGTCTTCTAGCAAATATAGACTTGAGTGTGTTCAGGACTCCTTCCAGGATATTACCCATAGCCTTTCTAACTCTAGTTGAATTTGCCTATGCCGCATCAAAGAAACCTCGGTCGATGACCACTGAAGAATACCAATTGGTGAAGTC
The DNA here is from genome assembly GCA_007258455.2 of Sequoia sempervirens. Taxonomy (NCBI): domain Eukaryota; kingdom Viridiplantae; phylum Streptophyta; class Pinopsida; order Cupressales; family Cupressaceae; genus Sequoia; species Sequoia sempervirens. The sequence goes on along the minus strand of VDFB02310216.1, from coordinate 7,479 downwards.
ATACCTATCACCCTCCTGTATCACGCCTCCCTCCACCAGAATCCGCAAGGGCATGTGCATTAAAGCCTCCAAACAAAGAACAGTCTTAGTCTGATAAATATGAGTCTCGCTCCAAGCCTAATCAACGATGTCCAAGTGTGCCAAAATGCTAAAGGCCTGCTGATAAGCATGAACAAGATCCTCCATGAATTTCTTTGTCTCAGTGCGAACATTGCCAATCCATTTATCTGCCTCCTGGGCCATCTTCCTCAAATCCTCCGGTCTGCTAACTGATTCTCTCGAGAGTTCCGTTGGACAGTCAATTGTTGGATTCTCCTGCCCACACGGACGGGCTAAATGCTACACGTAACCAACCAATGTCCTATGCTCTCTCTTCAATCATTTGTACTTTCCTTCGGTTAGGAGCAACTTGTCCTTGAGTGCCTAATAGGAGCTATCACACTCCTCAATTATCTAAGCTCCAGTGGGACGGCCTAGCTCAACAATAGTAATCACATAATTTTTTGGCCTAGCATCGTCTCGATCACACTCAATCCTGGGAACGGCTACATGCAATGTGTGAGAACCATCCTCATCCGTAGAAATCTTTGAGAATTTTTTGGCCTTCTTCTCTGGCGGTGCACTGATTCTACTAAGGAATTCCTCCATCTCAATCGTTGGGTCAGTCTCCTCAATAGGATCCCTTCTCATTCTTTCCCTTAGCCAATCTGACACTGCCCGCTATGGATCACAAACAATAAGAGGTTGCTCCTCTCTCGCTTCTTCTCCACGCACTTCTTCTCTATTAACATTCTGATGGGATTCATCAATCTCTATCTACTGGGTATCTTCTCCTGAAACTTGAGCCTCTTGTCCTGCAATAGTCTCATCCTCTAGAGCTGCCTCAATCTCCTGCTGGAAGCGGGTATCAGTGGTTGTTTCCTCCTCTTCTTCCTACTGGTTGTCTCTTCTAGCACGTTAACACTCTGACCAACTGACTCTCTGCGAGGTGGCTGGTTTGCTTCCTGTAATTCTTGTTCTTCGTTCAATCTATTTCTTTGGTCTGCAAACAAGGAGACCTCCTGTACACTTGGAGAGTGTGCCCATGATGGCATGGATGATGCTTCCTCAACTCTCTGAAGCTCCTGCTGAACCTGTTCCTCTCTTCTAGGCTCTGAAGCTTGGGCAACCTGCTTCCTTTTTCTGACTGTTGGCAGCCTCTGGTCACCCATCAAGTTGTAAGTGAGAGAAATTGACCTGCTCTTAAGCCTGTTCACATGCCTCTCCACACAATTTCTCGTAAATGTCAACACTGGTATGCATAATGTATCCAAATCTGTAATTTTCGGCTCTGACCAATCAGGGAGAGGGACTGTTGTATTTCTCACTGTCTCATAATCAGGCTGCATAACATTCACGTCCTCCTTCACCTGGTTAGGAACTGGAATAATCTCACACTCTCTAGTCATGTTCAATGGTATCCTGGAGAACATCCTCCGTCTAATCTCAGCATCATCCGCCACATTAGCCCAGAAATCCTCAATATGTGCCTTGTGTCTGAACTCCTCAGTCAACACCACTCTGATATTCCTAAAAGGCTCATAATCTTGCTTGCAAGTGTGATACGAGAGGTGGAAGAACTACAATTCATCTTCAGCTTCCTTGGCTGCTTGCAAGGTGGGCCAAACTTAATCTGAATTTCCCATGATGATAGGGAAGTCAAGTCCTCCTTTCTTCTTTTTCTGAATTTTATCATAGGCAATGAGCTGCCTAGATATCTCTAGCATCAATATTTTGTTTGTGGGGTATCTTGGCAATCTGAAAGGATATGATGTGAACCCCTACAGCCTTATATATGAGAATTTCGAAATTTGGATAAACCAACATCCATACCTCTCAATCAGCTCCTGAGCTTCCTTCTATATTCTTTGATGAGTTCTCCACTGAAGAGTCCTCGTTATGTGCATGGTGAAGGCATCATTAACTCTTTTGTAGTGAGAGGTGTTGTTCAGGTGCAGTTGCGGGCAAGCCTCGTGAATCTTAAACTACTCTGGACTCCTCGCCCAATCTACACGATCTTTGCCTTCTAACACAATGCTGATGAAATAGAACATCCATGGCTCAAAGTTATAGGATTGGGGACTTCCATTTACCCGGCTAAGCATCATAATCAAGTCGCAATATTCTTGTTTTACATCATCTGAGATTATCTACCTGGGCAACTTGGTGCGAGTTGGCCTGGGTTTCTTCATCCAAACAGAATTTATCAAGCTTGCACACCTCTCAAAAGAAGAAGCATACACTCTTTCAGCCCTTTCCTTCGTTCTGTAAATCATCCCTTCAGAAGCAAGAATTCCAAACGCCTCTTCGATGGCTTCAGGCATGAGGTTGGCAAACAACTTGCCATCAGGTGAAACGATCGTTCTTCGCTCTGGCCTATAACAATTGGCACACTCCATGATTAATTCCGAACACTGAATGGCTAGTGGGAAACCAACAACTGCATAAATTCCACTCTTCATAATATGGTGCGCAGTGACTGATGGAGGGTGGCCCCCTAGCCCGTACATTCGACTTCTAAGTGCTCTCAGATTGAATAAGCCAAGGTTTGTGTCAATCAACCCTCCCAGCTTCAAAGTAAACTTTGATTCAGGAAGCTTGCTGAGTTTCTTTATTATTGCCTACTTGGACGCATTAGCCTTGCTGGATTCAGCATTTGTAGCCTTGCCTGCAACATTTCCTCTTCCTGCTTCAGCCATCCTACAAAATAGAATATAGACATTAAAATTCAGACTTAGAAAGAAAATCACCTCGAGATGGCCAAAATATGGAGTTCACTTCGAAAATAAGAGCCTTCAGCATTAAAACTTCAAACTTCAAACCTCAAAATTTCCAACTCCAAAGCTCAAAATTTCTAACTCCATAGCTCAATAACCTCTGGCACTTAGAAAAACTTTGCCCAAGCTTGCTCACTTTACCAACTTCTCTTCACATTTTTCTTCTCACCTTCAAAGTCTCAAATTCGCACTTGCAGTTGTGAGGAGAAATGAAAATTTTCATGGCTCTTATAACTAAGTCTGAGAATATTTCATCTTCTAGAAGAACGCCTATTTTAGCAAACTCATTTAATTCTTCCTCGACTACTTTGTAGAAGTTTGAATTTTTTCCTCCTCTAGCAATTTGCAACAGTTATTATGTTGAATATTTGAAAATTTTACCCCATTAACGTTTCAACAAAATTTATCCGTCAGGCACCATAGAAAAATTTATCACAGAGGACTTAGGGATATTTTATTTTATTTTCTCCTTAGAAATATTTTATCTCCCCTAGAAAATTTTCTCAACCACAAGCCAGGCGTCCACTTTAAAAAAAATCTCAAAGCAAGGCGTAAAATTATTTCCCACTTAGAAAATATTCAAGACCCCCAGATTCTTTAAAAAAAGACATTTCCCCCTTAGAAAAAAAAAATTTAACTTTATTATTCATGGGCGCACTTCGAAGGGGTTCATTTAATATTTTCCACCCTTGAAAAATATTCTTCACTAATGTTTATTTTATCCTTTCCCATGCCTTAGAAATTTTTCAAAACACCTCCTTATCTTGGGCGCATTTTACCCTTTGAGCCTCCATTTTGCATGCCTTGGAAAATTTATTCTCCAACATACTACCTTGATGGGCGCATTTCACAAGGTGTCTTGCCATTTCTCAATGCCTTAGCAAAATTCTATTCATCCTAGCTCAACTTGGGCACATTTTGATGGGTCTCTTGACATTTTCATGACTTAGAAAAAAAAAATTCCCACTTACCTTTTCTTCCTTGGGCACATATGGGACCCCTTGCTTCCATTCTTCAACACTTAGAAAAATTTCAAACTTCTTCCTTGATGGCAAGGGCGCATTTCAAGGGGGAGCCTCCATTTCCTTCACTTAGAAACCTTTTAATTAACCCATTCAAGTTGGGCGCATTTTGATGGGTCTCTTGACATTTTCATGACTTAGAAAAAAAAATTCCCACTTACCTTTTCTTCCTTGGGCGCATATGGGACCCCTTGCTTCCATTCTTCAACACTTAGAAAAATTTCAAACTTCTTCCTTGATGGCAAGGGCGCATTTCAAGGGGGAGCCTCCATTTCCTTCACTTAGAAACCTTTTAATTAACCCATTCAAGTTGGGCGCATTTTGAGGGGGGAGCTTCCACTTTTCAAACTTAGAATTTTTTTTGTGCCTTCTTGTCAACTTGGGCGCATATGGAGGGGGGTCAGGCAAGTTTCATTGCATTAGAAAATTTCTTGCTACCCTTCTTAACTTGGGCACATTTCAAGGGTCAAGCTTCCAATTTGTGACTTAGACAATTTTTTCATTCTCCTCCATGATGGCAAGGGTGCATTTAGAGGGTGGTGCAAGCTGGGCGCATTTGAGGTCCCTTGCTTCCACTTTGACATGCCTTAGGCGTTTTTAGTCCTCTTCACAAGTCGGGCGCATTTCAAGGGGGTAGCTTCCAGTTTGAGGGCGCATCTACTAGGTCTTCATGTTGGGCGCATTTGAGGGGGGTAGGCTTCCAGTTTTCCTTGCCTTAGAAACTTTTCTCCTTCACTCCTTGCTTGGGCGCATTTCAAGGGTCAAGCTTCTAGTTTGTGACTTAGAAAAATTTTGATGCCATCATCCTGTCAAGGGCGCATTTAGAAGGTGGTCAGGCAAGTTGAGGGCACATATGGGGTCTTGTTGAGGCTAGGCGCATTTGGAGTGGTGCCCTGCCATTTTTCAACGCCTTATGTGCTTTCATGCCTATCTGAACACTTAGAAGAACTTTCAACCTGTTAGCCCTCACTTTCTATTTTTAGTAACTGCTTGATTCTTGGACTTCTGCAACTCCTCTCGACTTGAAATTTGCCAAGCGTGATCCTCATGACCTAACTGTCCTGTTCAAACCTGCCTTTCGTGCTGACCTGCCATTTTTAGCCCTGTTTAAGAGGTGACTTACTATAAATAGTAAGTATGTAGATTGTGCTCAAATTTCACCAGTAGACTGCTTGAAAGATGTTAATCGTGATGGGATACATCATTTTTTCATTTTTCTCGAGTTTTACCCCTCATTTTGAGTACCGAATTTGGAAACCCTAACTTGACTTGCATGTGCCTCAATTGACCTTCGTTTGATTCCGCTTCTGACACAGCAGACTACTCTACTTCGTGGCCCGAAGATGCGGGGGTTATAGAATTAGACACTTCACAAAATAGTAAGAATTGCCTAAAAAAAGTGATCGAAGTGATTGACCGGGGATGTACTGTTTTGCGTAATGGCAATGTCTAAGAGATCTCAAAACCAGAAAAACCGAGCGAAGTGCATCACAGTACCTACTAAAAATATTAAGTCATCAACTTGACTTGCATGTTTATCATCAAGTGAAGCTTTTAAAGAAAAACCGGAAGAGCTATCTTGACATGCATTGAAAAATCATACATACAAAGCCCTAAAGAATTGCTCGAAATAAAAGCGCTAAAATAGAAAGTTGTCCAAAATTTGCTCAAAATTTTGCAAGCAAGTACTTTAAAACGCCCTCCAAACAAGGGTGTAGCGAAGTCGAGGAATTTCAAGAATCACGAAAAGGGTCCCAAATTAAATTTTCTAAATAGTAAGTTGTCGAATTGATTGAAAATTTAATGGGAACCTTCCTAGCAGCTTTCAGCGGTGCTTTCCCGATTTCGAATTAGGCTCACCTAGAAATTAACCCCAAAGCTGTGAGAAGAAGATAGAAACCCTAATTTCATAGACTTAGCCAAAACTTCAACTTAGGCCCAAAGACAGGCACATCCCCAGATAGATAGGTGGAACAAAGAGAGACAGCCACAAAACCAAAGCCAAAAGACCCAAATGGAGCAAAAATTAGGGGGGTCCCCATTTTGAATGGGGTGATGTGTGAAAAGGTCACAACAGGTCCCTTTTGCCTCAAGGCCCTTGATTTGCACTTGATGGCAGGGCTTCACTAATCACCCCTACCCTATAACGTGAAAGGGGAACTGCTCCCAAAGCTCACAAGGGGTGCTGCCCGTCATCCCACTGGAGGCTACCACCCCTAGGACCCTGCTCTGGTCTCTAAAAGCAAAAAAAAAAAAAAAATGTTTTGGGCTGCAGCAGATCTAAAAGTAGTGTTTTTTGTACTCTTAAGACTTAAGTAAAGGGTACACAGTACTTGATTGAGAATTTGATACTTATTTGAGAGTAAATAGCAACATTGGATTTTTTTATATCTTATATTTGAGTGTTACTTGTCTTTCTATGCATTATACTTAGCATTAATGACAATAGCAGTTTTTTTCAATATTTTTGAGTATTTTGCAATTTTTTGATTTGCAGTTTTTCCCATTTTAAAACCAAGTAATTGAAATCCATTTGCATTTTCAGTTTTCTGTGTCAATGCCATGTAAAATGGATGCTACAATAATATAACCCAGCAATCTGAAACTTGGGGAAAAAATGGCTTACTACCAAACCTAAACCTGCAACTTAGCCTTTTTATTTTATTATTATTATTTTTAAGAAGATATTAACATATTGTTTATGCAAAAGATTGAAAATAGAATATGTCCATAATACATATCACTTACCAAGACATCAAGCGGAAACCTGGGCAAAAAATGGCTTACTGCCAAACCTAAACCTGCAACTTAGCTTTTTATTTTATTATTATTTTTTTTACGAAGATATTAACATATTGTTTATGCAAAAGATTGAAATATAGAATATGTCCATATCACTTACCAAGACATCAAGCGGATTCCTTATAAGAATGAAATGCTTTCCTTTCCTAATCAAGTCCTTTGGCAAGGAAGGCAATTTTTGTTTGGAAATGTGCTGCAAAATCACCAGGGCAGTCAGAGAGATTATTTTTACAAAATACTACATTTGAAGACTTCTAATTGATCAAATCTTAGTGCTCAGGAGGAAACTATATTGATTTCACTCTTCTCCTGAGTAAAATAAAAGCATATAGAATCGTCTAGATAAAAAGATAGAAATGCTACAATTAATTGCCAACCTACTGAAAAATATTCATATAATGTGGCATACAAAATGACCTACATTTTATCATGATATCATTTCATCTTTTATAGGCATTGCCAAAGGGCTTTGTTGCAGAAAATTTGTTAACTGATTTGTTCTTATGTACTCTTCTAGTTCCTGATATCTGCATTATAATCAAGTTATCTAGCACAATAATCTGTCCTGCTAAAAAAAGTTTAACAGGGTGAGAGATAAAATGGCATTTGAGGGAGTGAGTTTAAAACCTTTAAAATCAGCATTACATCAATATGGCCCTAAAGATATTGCAATCCTCCATTCATGAGGAACTTAAGAGATTGATTAACGACCATCCTTGGACAACAATCACAATACATAAGTCAGGAGTTGCTGGAAAAGCATAACCAAAAGTTCACGAGGGGGAGAACCCTTTTCACATTTGAGGGTAGTCATTTACTTTCAGCTGCCTGATTTGAAG
>VDFB02310215.1:35161-104898 GCA_007258455.2 Sequoia sempervirens | reverse complement strand
ATGGATCAGCGAAATGGACCTAATGTGATGATGATGAAAATGTGGGAATGCATTTTAGGTGTCTACACACAATAATTGTTACTTATTATTAATATTATTCACATATTTTTTAAAATAAAAATTAACACATGTTATCAATTTTATTTTTCACTCCTTAAGAATTTTCTAGTTGAGTGTTATCTATTATGCCCCCAATGCATCCTTTTATAAGTAAGTATTTTTATTTTTTTTAGTATTGTATCAAAGAAGTTTACAAAGAATAGGAGCTACCAATAGGTAGTTGAAGGATACATACACTAGTAGACCAAATATACAAAGCAGCCATTGGAAGGCTAAGAGAAGCAAACATTTCATAAAATGTACAATTTTGCTTTGACAGAAATAGTTATTTTACTTTTATGCTTGTGTCTTTTGATCTAGATCCTCTCTTAAGACCCTTGTTTTTTGTGTTGATCTATTCTCTTACTCTTTTTAAGGAGCAAACATTGCAATTTTGCATCATTTTTATCTTCAAGCTAAAGATGAACTATAGAGTGTGATGGATGCAAAAAATTTTTTTTTGACACATTTTTTTTCTTCATAAAGCTTTACTAGGGGAAACGTACTAGTAGTTGCTAGGGCTAACTTCACACATCTATAGAGAGTGGAAAATAGGTCCGATTTCTTCATTTTTTTTGGGCTTGTTCGTAAGTGAGTTATTAGCTTATAAATAAAAAATTGGCTTGTGGGTACTTAAAATGCATCTTGATGAACCCGTAAAGAGAAAGGTGCTCAAAAAGGGTGTTTAAACCTCTGTCCACTACATCTTTACCACTTTTCCAATACCCGTTCATTAAAAAGCGATTTTTAAAAAAAAAAAGCCTATTTCTAATTATCAATAAACCTATTTCAACTTGCATTTGTATGTGGGCCTGCTAGGAGGTGGACACTTTAATCTCAACCCTACTACATTACCATGTTAACCACGTGCCCCATACGCACTCAACAAACCACGTGCATGGGTTTACCTAACCACGGGTTGCTGGGCATGTCTAAGCCATAAACTCATCATCTCCCATGGTTTTCTTCATCATTTTCACCAAGTTCTATCTTCTGCCGCCATCATTGCGACCTCCTTCGACCTTCGCCACTTCCGTTGGCTCCCATTTGCTCCAGGTAACATCTTCAAGTCTTTTCCCTTGCAATATTGTTTGTTTAATAATGGATTTTTGTTGGTGTTGATGGTGTTTGCGTGCATTTTGGTGTGTTTTACAATCATTTCTCTATATGGTGTTGAGGGTTTGACTGTAATCATTTTCCATTACATACAATGTGAACAAAATTTGATCCCTCATGAGTTATTCTGTCTATGGCATTGAGGGTTTGACTGTTATGATTATTTTTGATGGTATACTATGAACTAATCACATAGAATGTGATTTAAACAGAGCATTGTCAGATTTTTTAATGGTATAATCATGAAATTTAATGGGTATATTGTTTTTGCGGGTATAATCATGAAATTTAATGGGTTTATAGTTTTTGTCCCAAATTATTGAGGGGTTTTAGGATACAAGTTAATATGTTGTCTTCGACTTAATTTGGTAGACGATTTTTTTTTTTTTTTTTAAAATTTTATATTTTGCACATGAAATTAAATGGGTATATAGTTTTTGTCAGATTCTCTTCGAATCTCTACATTATAATCATGAAATTTAATGGGTATATAATTTTGTCCCAATTTTATTGAGTGGTTTTAGGATTACAATTTGTAGACAATTATATATATGTATATATAGTCATGTCATGTAGGGTTTCATCATATCAACATGCGGGGTTTCATCAAATGAAGCTTCACAAACAATGATATATTCTTTTCAGACAATAATATGTTCTTATCGATATATATATATATATATATATATATATTTGTAGACAATGATATATTCTTATTAGATTGTATATATATATATACAATATGATAAGAATATATCATTGTCTACAAATTGTAATCATTGTATTTGCAGACAATGATATATTCTTATTAGATTGTATATATATATACAATCTTATTAGATATATATATATATTTAAATTGTAATCATTGTATTTGCAGGCAATGATATAATCTTATCAGATTGTGTATATATATACACACAATCTTATTAGATATATATAAATTGTAATCATTGTATTTGCAGACAATGATATATTCTTATTATATTGTATATATATATACATGCAATCTGATAAGAATATATCATTGTCTGCAAATACAATGATATATTCTTATCAGATTATATATATATATATATATATAGTCATCGTGTGTAGTGTTTCATCATATCAATCCGTGTAGGGTTTCATCACATGGACCTTAACATGAGCCTCTATCGATGTTTTCCATTTAATAATGCCCAAGTTTTTTGCCATATATCCCTATAACTCAGTTATCTTTAATAAACACATTGGCATTATCAGTTTAATTTGCATGTCCAAAGAACGCTGAAAGGAATATAACAACTAACTTGGATTAGCTAGCCCTTGAAAACTCAAAATAAGGCAGTTACTTCGCATTTTCTCATATCCTCATGGAAACCCACAGATGCTAAAAATATCATCCAAATACAAAAATGTAAAACTAGTGATGGTTCAAGCAAAGTTTCCTTTTTTCAACTTAGAAAGTTCGTGCTTGATTAATGCTCCTCTCTGCATAAATTACAATATTTCAATGAGAAGGGTCATTCTAGAGATTCATCACATAGTCAGAAATAATTCTAGAGAGATGAATTAATTTTACTGTCTAGGTAATCATTTCGTACACAACTATAAACAACTTAATGATTAGTGGAAAGAATGTCAGCAACAAGTAAAAAATTCAAAAACCAACTTTTTGAAGAATAAAACAAACCTTATAATCTTGGCAAGCATTACTTTAAACCAATCAAAGTCATTTAATGCAACTATTTTCTTTTGCACAATTAGTTTCCTTCACCATGAACTATTCTCCCATCACTTCTGAACCTCTATTAAATAATAACATTGGATAGTCACTATGCAACTACTAACATCCATGGCAACCTGCAGATACTTTCCTTAAAATTTTATACTTGCTTTCTCCATAGCCTCAAAAAACACTTTCTTTTTTGGTATCTTAGGGATGTCAATTTTGATATTAGTTAAAGAGAGCCTCTTGAAGTTCATCTGACACTTCACCATTTTTGGTGCATCCACTAGAGCCTACAAAGAAAATTAAAAATGGATAAACAAATGTATGTGTGTGATCGATTTTCAAGTGTATCAATATGTAAAAATAATAAATCAAACACACCAATAAGACATTATATCAAAACAAAAAATCAAATAAAAAGGAATGCAAACTTCGTCTTTTGTCCTCGATGTCGTCCCATCGTCCTCTATCTCTAGTGTTTTTGTCGATTCTAGCTTGCTCTCAGATTGTATGCTTGGCTCAACAAATAGTCTTCCTAGAGAACAAGATTAAAAATGAATGCATGCTATGCTAAGATATGATTAAAATGCTATGAATGCTAAACATGATTGCTAGAATGTAAAATTACGAATGCTATAATGCTAAAATGTTAATCTTCTATCTCTAATGCATATATGTATCTATCTCTGTATGTCTATCTGAGTGCTATCACCAATGCTTGGATTTACAAGGGTATTTATAGAGTTTTTCAAAAGCTTCTGATTGGCCGATGTGATCAACGACTGTGATAATTTTGGCAGATCGAACAGTCGAAGATGGAGAAGACTGGAGAGAAAAATAGAAGAAAAACATAAAGTAGGATTTGTTTCCTCTTTCATGTAAAATATAAGATGAGATGATAAAAATCATCTTTTTAAAAGATTTTGGAAAGATTTAAGAAGATAAAATTGTTTCCTCTTTCAAGAAAGAGATAAGATGAGATGATAAAAAAATCATCTTTTTAGAGGATTTTGGAAAGATTTAAGAAGATAAATAATGAATTATAAATTCAATTATTTATTTATGGGTGATATGGAGATTTTCTTAATTAAAAAAAATATTTAATTAAAATTTGGAGAAAATGGAAGTTTCTTAATTATATTTAATTAAGATTTGGAAAGTGACATGTGGAATTAATTAAATAAAAATATTTAATTAATATTTGATTTAGGAGAAAGGAAATTAAATTCAATTAAATCAAATATTTTAATTAAACTTAAATGTGATAATTAATTTAAATAAACAATGATATTTATTTAATTAATTAAGTGGACTTAAGAAAGTGGTAATTAAATAAAATGAATTTATTTAATTAAAGTGGAAGAATAAAGTAGGTGAACAATATAAATAAATAATTAAATTTATTTATATGTAGAGGAATTAAGAAATAAATTAATTAAATAATAAATATTTAGACATGACCATTTTTATGCATATACATTTTGCCCCTCTTTGAAGTGATGTGTGAAACACATTGCTTCAAAGAAAATATTCTTGCTTTTGAAATTTGCTGTGTTTGATTTTGCCCCTAATTGAAATTTTTTAACTGATATGCCTTTGATTTGACTCTGATATGTTTCTGATTGAAAGATGTTGCTAATATTAATGATGCCCCCTCGAGAGGTAAATCATTGATGATGAGAAAAATGTTGACTTGATGATAAAATTTGGATGAGGAGAGGGATGTAGTGATTTAGCTCCCGATGATTGATGAAAAGATGCCCCAATTTGAAAAATAAAGTCAAAGTTTGATGAAAAGATAAAAATAAAAAATAAAATACCATAAAAAACCCACCTTGGTTGACCTTTAAAAGGTAAATGGGGTAAAAAGGGCAAGTCATTTTCACCTTTTGACTTTAGTGATTTTGTGCTTTGACAGTGACTTGGCGAGATGGAGATTCCTTATCATAGACATAGATTCGATCGGGCCCACCGATACTAGAGACCAACCGCGTATGGACCACCGGTGAGTTGATTCAACCCTCTGTGTTTTGAATTAAATTTTGATGCATTTTAGCGTACTTTTAGAATGTAACAGTCTGTTTTAGCGCATAGAGTAGCAGTTTTAGCACTTTCAAAATTTCTTTTAGTGCATATAGGGCGTAATTTAGTGATTTTATGGTTTTGACAGTTTAGCGCATTCGATAGATAAAATAACGCATATAGGGTTCAACGCATTGGGGAAATGAAATGGCGTATACACAGGGTTTTAGTGCATACATGGACATAATGCATAGAAGGAAAATTTCAATGCATTTGGGACACAAAATGGTGCATGTGGTGATTTAGCACATATGGGGGGAACTTTAGCACATTTGGGTTTTAGCGCATAGAGGCCGTAGATTAGCGCATCTAAGAAAATTTAGGCAGAATGTTGTTTGAGGAAAATGATGATGTAGATTGCTTCTTTGGTCAATAGATAGATAAATTGTCTTGTCATCATGTTGATATGGATAGAAATGATAGAAAATATGATAAATGAATTGATAACTTTGTTTCCCAAAATAGAAAATAAAGAGTAGATAGCTGATAACTATGTTTCCCTTGAACGAAAAACAAAGAGTAGAATAAATGATGGACTGTCTGATAACTTTTCTTTTGAAAAACAAAGAGTAGATGTTTGATATGACTTTTGATAAATTTGCATTCTACGATAGAAAACAAATAGTAGATGATGATAGAGTAAATTGATTTGATATTGAGAGAGCATTGATTTCATGATAGGAGTCATTTAGATAGAACACTTGATATGGTTCATTGATAGATAGATATGAGTCTGATTGATTTGAATGATGTGAAGTAGATAAATCATGTTGATATGGGTCGATGATATGAGTTTGATTGATTGTCCATGTGATGACCAAAAATAGAAGGGTTTCAAAAACCTTCAGATCAGAGAGCACTTGTAGGGTGGGATTAGATACGAGATTTGACACCTGCAAATGTACAGTTGATAGTGGGATGTGGGTTGGGACCATTATTATCTATGCCACCGATTCGGGTCAACAGGGGATTGTTGACCGCACTAGCAGAGAGGTGGCATTCTGAGCATAACACCTTTCATTTGCCGACAGGGGAGATGACCGTGACCCTTGAGGATGTATATAGGATTTTGGGGATTCCAGTGGTAGGTGTGCTTGTGGTTTATGACCACAAGGGGCTAGGTGGGATAGATGCACCGAGGAGGGTGTTTGGGGATGCATAGATAGTAGGGTACTGGGTGCCATGGGAATATTTTAGGGGATATCCGGCCTTACTTGTAGTGTTGGGTGCATTCATTGGATGCTTTCTTTGTTCGGATCGCCAGTCAAAGGGACTATCATTTGGGTGGGGGAGGATAATTGAGCTAATGATAGGTCAACAATGGAGATATTCCTGAGGGAGCTGCATGTTAGCTCATTTATACCATGATTTGCATCAGGTAGTATACAATGGATCATCTAGTTTGTCCTGTGGTGTTACCCTGCTCCAAGTCTGGGCATGGGAACATATTGCTATTACGAGACCACTTTTTCTGAGAGTGAGGCCACTAGGTAGGCCATATGTGTATGCATATTCTATTGCACTTGTCCAGCCCAAGCTGAGCAAGTTGGAGTACTGGCGACAAACTCTGGATGATGTTGATGCAGTGATATGGAGGCCATATACAAATTGCGAGGGGTGGGACACTGATCATCTAGAGATGCCATTTGTATGTATGCCCCAGTATCTGATATGGCACACCCCATTTATCATAGAGAGATTTTTGGCATTGCGAGTACAGAGACAATATGGCTATACATAGGGGATGCCTCAGGGCATTGCTCACTATGGGCGGCTCAAGGATGATCCTGGATGGGGGCCATGCATTTCATATCAGGTAGCATATACCGAGTACACCAGTTTACAACCTGAGGCATGGGCTTATAGGCTAGATATTACAGATGCAGGGATGCCATATGAGTACACTACTTATTTTCACACACCCATTCCCTCATTTGACATGTCCAGATGAGCCAACACCCATTTTGGTGGCAGAAAAGCCAGGGGGTAGGAGATAGGAGGATGTGGTAGGGGGAGAGCAGGCAGTGGGTGGAGGGGATGAGGAGGAGAGTGGAGAGGAGGAGAAGAGTGGAGATGAGGAGAGCTCAGATGATGGTGATGGGGATGATGATGAAGATGGCAGAGGGGAGGAGCATAGGCTAGTGAGGCAGAGGATGAATATATTGGGCAGTGCTTAGGTCATGCAGAGGTCGAGGAGTGGTACCAGATGACAGACAGTGATCAAGGTCTCCTCCACAATGCAACAGGTGCAAATAGATACTCTACAGGCCTAGGTGCAAACACTTCAAGGGCAACAGGCATAGTTGCAGAGCCAGTTAGCTCAGGCTCAGCGTTTGGCAGTACAATTACATACACAACTTGTGCAAACATAGGCACAATCACAGGCACAGACACAGGTGTCTCCTCCTGCCCCGGACCCACAGGTGGTCCAGTTGATAGCAAAGAGAGATTCCTTCAGATGGAGGGTAGTAGAGGCAGCGGGTGTTGCTCAGAGACTCATGGACACTGTTGAGAGTGCATCTTTGCGAGAGGCCATTGCAGAGGGATTCAAGATTTCTAGGGAGGCTCAGCATTATCGGATCAGATACGAGGAGTTATTCCCTCCCAACCGTAGAGACCCTTACCCTTTGTCCCACAGTAGGATGAGGAGTAGATCACAGATGATGACACATAGTAGAGGGGTTATAGGGCCTCAATGAGATCCTGATGTAGGGGGTAGTGGCAAGCCACCATTCGCTAGACCGGCTCCATCAGTGGGCTCTACCAATCATCCTTGAGTTATTGATGTATATCATTTTTGGAGCATGTACATTTGTTTTTGATCATATCTCATGTATCTCTCTATACTTTTCAATTTCATTGGACATTGGACATTTGTATGTATTTTGGATGAGCGATAATATGCAGCGGCGATGAGTATTGATGATGTGTATTTTTTAATGTGATGATGATATGGATATGCATTTGTTTGTATATGTTATGAGATGGATTTGTGATGCTTTTGATGGTTTGATGACTAACATGAAATGCAGAATGATTCATGATATGATGGTGATTTGTGATGTGTACTAATGATGTCATGTAGGTGGATGACTTATGATGTGATTATGAAAATATGCCATGGGATATATGATATGTTTATGAAAAATGATGTGGAAATGTAATGTATGCATGGAATGTTTATTTTTGGATGTGTCAAATGCAAGAAATAATGATGATGTGAAATGGGTCAAATGTTATGTGAAATATAACATGATATGTAAATGATATAAAAATGATAGATGATTAAAGATATGAGATGAATGTAATGTGACAAATGATACATAATGGGATAAAATGAACATGATTAATAATAATGAGATGTATGATAAGATGATAAAATGATAATGATAATGAGATGAAATGATAAGATGATAAAATGATAATGATGATGAAATGAGAATGAAATTAAATAATGATGAAATGATAATGATAGTGAAATGAAATGATGATGAAATGAGAATGAAATGAAATAATGATAAAATGATAATGGAATGAAATAGATTATGAAATAATGATATAAAGATAAAACATGAAAATGAAATGATAATGAAGATGATAAATGGCATGCAACTGTATAAAAATGATAAGATGTTAAAGAGATGAAGATGATAGATAATATGAAAATGAAAATGATATGAAATACCTAATGGATAAAGGAATGATATGAAATGATAAAGGATCCAAATGTTATGCAATAAAACGAAGATAATATAAAATGAGAATGATCAATGATATGTAATGAAATGATATGAAAAATGATAAATGAAATGATAATGGATAATGATGGATAAAAAAATGATAAAGGATCTAAATGATATGAAAATGAATGATAAAGGATAAACTCTATGATATGTAGTGTACCGAGATGAAATGATAATGATTAAGGAACTGATGATGAAGATTAAAGATGATAATGAAACAAATGTTTGAATGCCCTCCACAAATAGTACAAAGAGACATGACAACTGTTGATGTTTTTGTTCAGCCTTTCAAAACTCTGATGCAAATCCATTATGCAGATATTTACAATGATCTGAATGAAATGCAATGAAATAAAACCAACTATTTGTTGAGCCCTTTGTCAGCATTCTTGAATCATCATAGAGAGTTTTAAAATGTTGGAAGTATGTACAAGCATTAAAGGGGAAATTAGCACCAATGATAACCTGTGTACAACTTTCATGATTTTTGATATAGCAAGTGAACACAAGCATCGAGGTATAATTGAACTGAGATGACTTGAGCATTTCTTGCATAAAAAGACAAAGATTAACCAGTTTCTGATGCAAATTTGGATTGTGACATATTTGCACCAGATTGATAGTCAATCTCAAGACAATAGACAAAGAAAAATCATTCTCTTTCCTCGCCATTCTAGTTCAGTACATCATCGAGTGTGCTCTAGAGGAATGATAGCGAAAATCAAACAACCATTGTTCAAAATATAATACTGCTATTCCAAACATTATTCAGATTTTAGATCATCCAGATATGAGTCATGGTATGAAATTTGCTGAAAACTGTGATATGGATCAATGATTGGATAGTTCATGTGATTTGACTGTTTGTTCGCATGATCAGATGTTATGTCATTGTCTAGCTGTTTCAGTAAACTCTGAAAGGTGATTGTCCCCAATATGTCAACATTTGCCCCCAGTATTGGCACAACTTGATAAAATGAATATGTACAATGATCAAGCCATGTAAAGACATTATCGCTCTAGGAAAATGATGGCATTATGATGCTGCTATGGCCCTAGAATGACGCATGAAAGGAAGGATGAGAAACTAAGTGTAGAACATGAGCTAATAGATGGAGAGCTACAAATAGCGTATGTTTGCCAGATTTTCACTATTTATGGTTATTGCATTTTTCTGATTTCTTTTAATTAATTAATTAATTAATTTATTTTTATCAGGACTTTTTCTGCTGTTTTTGTTATTTTTTCAGGACTTTTTATGCTATTTTTGTTATTTTTTTCAGGACTTTTTTCTGCTATTTTTCTTATTTTTTAAGGACTTTTTTTGCTGTTTTTGTTATTTTTTCAGGACTTTTTCTACTATTTTTGTTATTTTTTTCAAGACTTTTTCTGCTGTTTTTGTTATTTTTAAGGACTTTTTCTACTGTTTTTGTTATTTTTTCAACACTTTTTCTGTTGTTTTTGTTTTTTTTTAGGAATTTTTTTGGGTGATGATAACTGCTTTAGACATAATACTTCTTTAGGTGCATACTATTGATGGATTCATCAAATAAGTCTCCTTATGATGTTGGCAGTTTGTATGCTCTCAAACCATATACTGCAATGACCATTTATGAACTTAGCCAATTTGGTTCAAAATTTCCTTTCTTCTGTCTGTCTTGTTGATTTCATGGGTTCTCTTTTAAAACATGATCCCCAACTTGAAAGGTACGTGGCTTGACTCTGTGATTATAGCTACGAGACATCATCTGTTGATATGCTTTCAAATGATCAACTGCTTGTTGTCTCTTCTCATCAAGGAGTTCCAATTTTTGTAGTCGGGAAACTCTGTATTCATCATCTATTGTAAGACCCTTCAATGATACCCTGAGTGATGGAATCTCAACCTCTAGAGGTGATATTGCTTCTGCTCCATAGACAAGAGCATATGGTGTTGCTCCTGTTGGCGTTCTTATGCTAGTTCTATAGGCCCATAATGCGGGATTGTGTTGAACGTGCCAATCTTTCCCCGCACCATTCATAGTCTTGTTCAAAATTTTCAATATAGTCTTATTTGAGGCTTTTGCTTGGCCATTCCCTTGTGGATAGTACAGTGTTGAATATGGAATCTCTCACAAAGTTCATCAACATCCTGGTTCTTGAACGATTGTCCATTATATGTGATAATGGAGTTGGGAATGCCATATCAAAAATAATATAGTTGAGTATGAATGAGGAGATTTGTTTGCTGGTAATCTTAGTAAGAGGTATTTCCTTAATCCATTTGGTAAAGTAATCTGTCACTGTGATGATAAACTTGTGTTCGTTTGATGATGAAGGATGAATCTTTCCAACTAGATCTAACCCCCATTGAGAGAATGACCAGGTCGACGTGAACGGTTGTAGTTATTATGCAGGAGCATGAATGAGATTCCCATGAATTTGACATTTTGAGCACTTCTTCACAAATGTGAATGATTCTCTTTCCATTGTGGGCCAGTAGTATCCCATTCTAATCAATTTATTGGATAAGGTAAGTCCACTTGAATGAGTACCACAAATGCCACCATGAACTTCTTGTAAAGCTTTGTCGGATTTGTCACATTCAAGACATTCAAGATAGCGGCGATAGAGAGTGTCAATGATAAGATTATAGCGAGAGGATTGGCGGATAAAGTTGTGCTTTTAGTTACGAGATAAGTCAAGTGGTAAGATGTCATCCTTTAGGTAGGCATAAATCTTGCCATACCAAGGTGAATCGAATCCTACCAAGTGGCAAACAATTTTCCTTTTAGGTGTGTCATAGGTAGGTGCAATTGATTGCTTCACTAGAAATTCATAGCGAGCCTAATTTTCTGGGAGTTGCAACAATGATGCAATCATGGCCATGGCGTCAGCTGCCTTGTTATCAAGTCTTGGAATCTGTATAAACTTGATATCTATGAAGTATTTCTTGAAATCATCAACCATCTTCTTATATGGCAACAGTTTGTCATCTTTGGTTTGATAATCATCATTGATCTGATTAATGACTAACTGTGAGTCACCATAGACTTGTAGTTCTATGATCCTCCCTTCCAATGCTATCTTGAGTCCAGTGATTAAAGCTTCATATTTGGCTGTGTTGTTGGTGCATGGAAACATTAGCCTATATGACTGAGGAATGGTATGTCCTTGAGGGGTGATAAAGAGTATGCCTACCCTCGATCCATGTTGAGTGAAAGAACCATCAAAATATAAAGACCATGGATGTTATTTGATATGCATGGGATGTTCTGCTTGTAGTGGTGCATTAGCCAATTGATCAGCGATAACTTGTCCTTTGATTGCTTTGCGATCAATATAATGGATGTCAAACTCGCTTAGGTTCATAACCCATTTTTCCAACCTTCCTATCAATGTAGCCTTGCTTAGCATATACTTGAGTGGATCAATCTTTGCAACAAGATTGATTGTATGAGTTAACATGTAGTGTCAAAACTTCTGTGAGGCAAAGAATATTGCTAGAAAATATTTCTCAATGAAAGTGTAGTTGAGTTCATGACCTTTTAGTGTTCAGCTAATGTAATAAATTGCACGCTCCTTTCTTGTAGAGTCCTCCTGTGCTAATAATGCCCCCAAAGATGTCTTTGTTGCAGCAATATATAAGATTAGTGGTTTGTCTAGATTTGGTGGTACTAAAACTGGTGTGTTCATTAGGTATTGCTTAATTTGTTGAAAGGAATTTCACACTTGTCATCCCATTTGAAAGGAACATTCTTATGCAATAGATGTGTGAAAGGTAGACTTTTATCTGCCAATTGTGCGATGAACCTTGGTATAGATTGAAGTTGTCCCTGTAATGATCTCAACTAACTTATATTCCTTGTTGGAGGCATTTCCATGATTGCTTATACCTTGGCAGGATCTACTTCAATTCCCTTTTTTGACATTATGTATCCTAAGAGTTTTCCAGATGTGACTCTGAAAACACATTTCTTAGGGTTGAGGTGAACTTTGAACTTTTCTAACCTTGCAAAGATTTTGGATAATACTTCAAGATGTCCCTCTCTTGTGTATGACTTTGCCAATATATCGTCTACATAATCTTCCATGAATGTATGGATCATGTCATGAAAAATTGTAGTCATAGCCCTTTGATATGTAGCCCCAACGTTCTTTAGACCGAAAGGAATGATGTTCCAACAATAAGTCCCCCATGGACATGCGAAAGCTTTTTTTTCTTGGTCTTTAGGTGCAATCTTGATTTGGTTGTAACCAAAAAAACCATCCATTAGTGAATACATGGCATGGCCAGCTGTCAGATCAACTATAGTATCGATGTTTGGAAGTGGGAAGTCATCCTTAGGACATGCTTTATTAAGATCTTTGAAATCTGTACACACTCTAATACTTTTGTCGGGCTTAAACACATGAACAATGTTGGAGATCCATTATGCATAGTCGATTGATCTTATAAATCCCACATCAAGGAGTTTTCTGAGTTCTTCCTTAACCGGTAGTGCAAAATGAGGATGCATCTTTCTGAGTTTTTGTTTCACAAGTTTAACTCTTGGTTTGATGGACAAGTGATGCATTAGAAGATCAAGATCAAGACCTAGCATGTCTGCATAAGACCAAGAAAATTTGATTTGATTTTCTCTTAGAAATTCCATGAACTTAGGTACTTCTTTATCTATCATTGATGTAGCTAAATGTAGAATCCTTGGTTTTTCTGTAGTTTCAAGATTAACTTCTTTTGTAGGCTCAATCAAGATAGATGATTGCTCATGATAGTGCTCTAGGAGAGTGTCAAGTATCCCATCATCTGGTGCCTTAAAAAGGTTTTTACCATCTGATACACTCTTTGTTTTATCTTTTGTTTGATCTAACACTGCCAGATTCTGGTTTTCACCATTAGATCTTTCTTTTTGATTTTTATTTTTGGAGCTAGGAGACTTGACACTCTCCTGATTAAATACTATGCCAAAAATCGGCAGTGGAACAATCATTTGTGTCATTTACAAAAAGGAAGTTCACGATAGATTCATTGCTTGGAACCATAGGTATATCGATAGGTTCAGATAGATCCCAGTCAATAAGATCGGGATGTATTAGTGGTAGCGGGTCATTGGGCTGTGTGAAATCAGCTATGGTTATGGTCATAACGGAGTTGTCTGTAGGATCTGAGGTATGAGGCAGATCAATGATGATACTATTCTCACGATAGTCTTGTTCGATTAAATCTGACTTAGTATCACAAGAATCATAGTTACCTTGTAGTTTAGATCCTTGCGGTTGGGACCCTGACCCTTCACCTTCGATTAGAGTTGGGGTGTACTTGTGTACCACATCAACCTTTTTATCCCTCTAGAACTCATCATTATAGATGGTGTCCCATTCGTATTCTCCAGAGTTCGTGTCAGAGTTATTATCCAAAAATTCTGAATTGCTATCAAACATGCTTCTCTTGTATCAAAACCTTCTTGCAATGTGAGGACAGTATCATGGAACTGCTTGGATGCTCTTTCTTTTGAGTTAGTATCATAGCCTAGTCTTGTTTTATCTTTGGCGGTAAGTCCTGGAAGGTGAATAGGCTCAACTACTCCTTTTCTTTTCCCGATAGAACCATTGCCATCATAGCCTATCTTTTGCATGATTGAATACCCTTTACCATATTGGTCAGTTGGTATCTTGACATTAAGAACTATTTTGTCTTCATCTTTATAGAGCCACTTTAGAACTTCTCTATCCTTAGGATCTTCCATGGGGAATTTTTCTTGGATAAATCATCCATTAAATTTTGTACTTGGTTTTGTTGGCAGTTGCGTTGATGTTTATGCTATAGATATCTGATGTTGTGTGATAGAAGGTTTCCCATGTGACCGAGGTGACGTAGGAAGATCAACAAGATAGAGAGAGTACTCCCCAACTCTATTTTACTTGAATCGTAGTTGCTTGTCAAAGTTTTTGGTTAACTGACTGATTTGTGTATCAACTTTGGGAGAAGTACTAATAGGAGCTTCTCGATTGTTGGGAACCAAAGTATCTTGACTAGCTTTGATATTGGCACAAGTCTAACTGTTTGAATTATTAGCTAGTATTGTGATCTCTTGTCCATCATAAGGAAACTTAAGACATTGATGATATGTGGACAAAATAGTTTGCATTTTATGGATTCAAGGACAACCCAACAAGATGTTGTATGCAAGATCACGGTCTAATATTTGATAGAAAGTATTCTTGATAACAGGTCCCACTTTGATCGACAACATGATTAAACCCTTGGACACTCTTTCCTCATCATCATAGGCTTTAATAGTAATCTTTCTTCTGGGATCAATGAAGTCTTCAGAAAATTCTAAAGCCTGAACTAACTTCATGGTACATATGTTCAAGCCAGCTCCTCCATCTATGAATACACATTTGACACGAAACTTGTGGATCATGACTTCTAAGTATAGCAATGAATTATGGGGATGAGTCATGGAAACGTCATATTTTTTAGAGAATGAGAGGCATGTGGGTGAGGACAAGTGTCCCACCATGGCTTGAAATTGGTCCACATCCAGATTAGTGGATACAGTTGTTTCAATGAGGTATTTTTCTAGAATTTCCTTGTGTGTTGGGAAAATCTTCAAAAGTTCTAAGATAGAAATCTGAGCAAGAGTTTTTCCAAGTTGATTGACTAAGTCATATTGATGTTGAGGTAGGGGCACAATGGATTTTGAAGAAGCACCTTTTAAGAGAACCTTAGCTTGTGCCCTTGTAGTTGTGTTGATTTGTCTATATTCCAATTTCTCCTTAACTTTTATAACATTGACTTGCTTGTCGTTAGTGTAGATATGATTGATTATATGATCATTGATATGTGTAGACATCCAAATTTGACCACTGTCATATGGTCAAAGTCATCTCCTTAATCATCCATTTGCTCATTTAATTCATCCTCTTTGTCAGTATTAATTAAATCACTCATTTAATTAATATTTCATGTCTTTTATAAGGTTTCCCAAAGTATTTAATTAATAAATACTTTTCCCCTCTTGCCTTTCTAAATTAAATAAATGTATCACTTTATTTAAATTAGTCATATTATCTTTTGGAATTTTAAATTTATTTTTTAAATTCCTTATTTTCTCTCATTGTCACATCCTCCAACTTTTGCAAGTTGGTCTCTAATCCCCCTTAACAATCTAACCCTCTTTCTTAGTCATAATTAATTTATGATTAAGATGTGCACTCTTAATCATAATTAGGGTCACATCCTCTATCATTTCCCACTTGCCTCTAATGTGTCATTAATTAGTCTAATCAAATACTTGCACAAATTTAATCACTTAATTAGGTCAACCCTAATCTTCATGTCATTTGTGGAATGTGTCCTTAGTCAACTTCATTAAAAAAATTCTCTTTTTCAATAAGGCACTCCATTCCCTATGTGAATTTTTAATTCACATTTAATCCCCCAATGCATTTAAAAGAATTTTAAATTCCTTCTCTCATCCCTATGAGAATATTTGAGGAATTTTTAATTCCCCACATGTCCTCTCACCCACATGGGACAAGTACCTCCTTTATGAGGAGATCTTGTCCCAATCCCAAGGTACTATGTACCACCTCCATGTCATGTACTATCCTTCCACCTAATGTACACATCACCCTTTTTAAGCCATATCATATGCCACATGTCAAGATGTGAGGGATTGCGAGTTATCAACTCACCTTAGCCCTACATCTTGATCTTGGTGGCTCAATCTTGACCATCCATTTCCCTAGAGAATTCCAAAATCTCTATAAATACCCCCTCTTTTCTCTCATTTTGGGAGAGATCATTCATGCTAGCCAAAGTCTTACAATTTTTTTTCTCAATCCATACTTAGTCATTTTTCATGCTTGCATCCATTTTCATCCATTTTCCATCTATCTTATAGCTTGCATCTCTTGCCATCCAAGGAGCATACAACACCAAAGATCGAAGGGCCAACCAAAGGATCAATTCGAGACAAGGTAAAAGGTTCCATTTTTTTGCCTTTATTTTGCATTGAATCCAACTAGGCTAATTTTGAGGTGTAGAGTGTTTTTAGTGTTATTTTCTCTATTTTGGTTTGCTGCTCGTATTCTAGCACTTAAATTCACCCTATCACATTTCTGGCACGCTTGATGGGACCCAAAAATAGGTTTCTTGCTTTCACATTTGCTATTTTTTGAATTTTTGCAGGTACATGTTACAAAGGGGTAGACCCGACCTATAGAGGGGCGGATTTGACCTTCCTGGGGCGGACCCAACCTAAAGGGGTGGATTTGACCTAACAAATAGGCAGACCTTCCCTCCACAGGTAGACTTGACCTTTCCCAGGGGTGGATCTGCGCTCCACAAACCTCAAAAGTTGTTTTTGGAAATTTTTTCACGAAGGGGCGAACCTGACTTGACAGACAGCTGGATTTTCCCTCACAGAAAGCCGGATTTTCCCTAGACAATATTTTCTAGAACGTAAAATTTCACTTTTTAGCAATCTTTTTGGCTATTTAAGGGTTTTTAACCCCTAATTTAGGAACATAGTTTAACTAGGAGGTGTCAATCAACCTTGTTTGTCGTGTTTTTGGGTGAAATATTTGACGTATCCAATCCCCTTCGCTATTCGACGATCCTAGGTGACGAGAAATCGTAGCTTACCACGTCCTTTGAGTCCACCCCTTTTATGTTTCTTAGTAGGACCTGCTTGGGGATTTCATCACCCCAAGGGACGATTCCAACCATGTGTACGGACAGGGTATATAAAGGGGGGAGAGCAAAAGCTGTACCTCAATCCAACCACGTTGTAATTGGCAAAGCATCGAGATGATGTGAAGAGTTGGTCCGAGCCTTTAAGGTTCCTGACTCATGCTTGTAACATGTTGGTGTTCATAGTTTGGGCCTCACGTACCAAGTGTATATCGAGGACTCCCTAGTAACCATGTTCATCCTAGATTAGAAGACTTTGTCGACCATACCCTTTCTACTAGACTTAGGCTTGTGCTATTTGAATTGTCTTCTTTGTGCGAAACCAATGATTGTTTGATTTATTTCAATTAGCCATATCCTTTTGATTGATGATTGCTATGTTTTGAGTCCTTTGCCTTAGTCTTTTTGTCAAAAGTTAAGTCAAACCTACAGATAGCTGGACCTGACCTCTACACAGCTAGATTTTCCCTCCTTTGTAAAAATTTTTGCTCCTTGGGCGGACCTGACCCATCTAGGGTTGGACCTGACCTATAAACTAGTCCTTTTGAGCATGTTTTAACAAAATTTGACCAAATTTTTCTCCTTGGGCAGACCTGACCTATTGACCCACCCCTTTTAGGCCTGCTTTGACCAAATATGACCAATTTTTTTCCTTGGGCGGACCTGACCTGTTGACCCACCCCTTTTAGGCCTGTTTTGACCAAATTTGACCAATTTTTGCTCCTTGGTAGACCTGACCCATCCATGGGTGGACTTGACCTATTGACCCACCCCTTTCAGGCCTATTTTGACCAAATTTGACCAATTTTTATTCCTTGGGCAGACCTGACCCATCCAGGGGCAGACTTGACCTTTGACCCACCTCTTTTAGGCCTATTTTGACCAAATTTGACCATCTTTTGTTCCTTGGGTAGACCTTCCCTTCACAGGGGCAGACCTAACCCTTGACCGATCAACTTTTTTATCCACTTCACCATTCAGGACCCTCGTTTCACCGTCTCTATCACTCGTCTCCTCGTTTCGAACATCCGTACACCCGTTTCGGGAATCCATTCGCCATCCTAAATGTTCATCCCCTCAGCTCATGTGTCAGTTCAGTCCTCGCGTACCCATTGCGAACCCACGTCCTAATTATTGTTTCCACCTTTCAAACCATCGGTATCCCATTGAAGCCTCATTAGATCAATTATCCAAATTGACTTAGGTGTTCATCTCTAATCGTCATCCATCAAAACCAACTTCGGATCATCATCCATCCTAAGTCGATCATCCTTGTCGGCCCAATCAATCCATTTCTATCTCAAGTTAGATTCGGCGCCATTATCATACATCCCCCTTTAATCGATTAATCAACACCTAGCATTACCAAGGATCACTCTTGAACTTGGTTTCAGATTCTGATCACTATCATTCATCCTAATCAATCATCAATCCAAATAGAATCATTATATCATCCAATTCATATCAACTTATTATCTACCAGTCAACCCAATCCACTTTGGTCAAATCGAATCAATCCTATCAAGCCACATCCTTGTCAACTAATCAATCATCAAAACAAATCAATCCTATCAAACCACATCCTCGTTGACTAATCAATCATCAAATGAAATCAATCCTTTGATTTCCAAGGTCATTCTAGCATCCTAGTCCATCGTATCATCTTGCATGCCCGTTCAGACCCGGTCACAAACAAGGAAAATGGCCAAACAACAATCCCAACCAAACATCCCTCAAGACCCGAACAATGCAACTAATGCCTCACAAGACCCCAATAATGGTGCGAACATCCCTCGGGATCCACACAATGGTACATAATCACAATCCAATATCGATGGTCAAAACACATCACCCCCCGGGGATGAAAACATGGTCATTCAACCCAAAATTACATTTGAGGAACACTTTAGTAACCTGGTCAATGTGCAAATGACAGATCGCCTTCTTGAAAAAAATGGTGAAGAAATCTTGACTCACTTAATTGAAAGGGTGTCAAGCTACCGTCAGGTATCGACCTATCCAAGTATGGCGGTTCTGCACCTAATATACCCCAAGGTTCACACAATGTACAAGTAGTTCATATGTCCCCAATGTTCCTCCTGTAGAAGGTTGGCATCAACCTGAATTCGGCAATGCCGTTCTATATCCCATTAGCAATTCCCCACATCCCGCAATATCAGTCATAGGGGCTCCCCAAACCACCGATCCCAATGATCCTTTTGCCTTTGCATGACACAAAATTTCTTGCAACCACAACCACTAATGCTACTGACACCACCCCGTTCAAATCCACCTCCTGTCAGCATTGGGGGCACCCCTTTTACTACGTTACCTCCACCTCCCGGGGCCATAAACCTACCATTTCCTTCATATGCATCTCCACAGGCCCCCCCAATCTAATCTACCACCTCTGATTGTCTCCTTTGACACCCAACAACCTCCCTTGCAAAATCCCCCTACATTATCTCAACCGCCCCAACAACAAAAATCGCTATTTTCCTCACAACAACCTTCATACCAGCCACAAAGCAATCCGTCTTGACCTCCCACTCAGACCATATCCCCCTTCCTCACATCCATTCTACAATCGCGAGCTCAAACACAATACAACATCCCATCATAGCCCACACAACATCTCACATAAAATCAAAAACCACCACAACATCATTATTACCAACAATAGTCCCAGCAACAACCACCTCATGCGGCCTCCCAACAATCACAACAATAGCCTCAGTATCAACAGGTCAACCTGTAACATCACATCCAAGCTCCTTAGCAACCTACCTCACATTTTTATCAAACAAATCCATACTTTACCTCGCAAAAACAACCCACGTATCAACAAAATCCCCCAACATACCAACAAGGGATGTCATCACTTTACCATCCAAACCCATACCTCAACAATCTGACACTCTCTCAGCAGGATCCTTTATCATCCGACCATCCATATCCATCCAACTCACCACCAGTCAACTCAGATCTATTGGAAATTAAAGCCACTCTGAAATATATTCAAGTTGGGACTAGCAAACAATCATTCAAGTTCAAAGACATATGCCCATATCCATTTGATCCCTCCATCTCATTGATCCCCTTCCCTAAGAATTTTGAAATACCAAAATTTGACAGATATAGGGGGAACAAAGATCCTAAGGACCACTTGCAAGAGTTCTACTCCCAGTGCCAGGAAGTTATGCACAATGAAAATTATCTCTTGTGCCTATTTCCATGAAGCTTGACAGGCATTGCCCTAGAGTGGTTCATGACCCTCAAAAGAGGGTCTATAAAATCTTTTGTGGACCTATCAGAAAATTTGTCTCTTATTTCTCGTTCAACTTGGAGAACATTGACACTCTAGATTTCCTCAAAGAGAAGCAACGTGAAGGAGAAACCTTTGCTAGTTATATTCAAAGGTGGCGTGTGCTGGCAAGTTGAATAAAAACCCCTCGAAAAGAAAAGGACATGGTCACCCTCTTTGTGGAGAACTCTCATCCTGACATGGCTCATAACTTTAGTTTACATTGTGTCACCACTTTCACGGAGCTAGTGGAAAAGGGACCTATCCTTGAACATGCCATTGTTGCAAAAGGGCACATCAAAATACATAACCATGATAAAGAAAGGTCATTCGGTGACAAGCCACATTTTTGGAACAAGAACACGAATGTAGTAAATGATGACGTCACTGATACTAAACACGTCCAAGTGGCTAATACATCCCAGAGGCAACAATCATCCGTACCTAATGCCATTTTCGTACCACAGGGGGTACCTCATCCTCCTCAAAAACTAAATCAGAACAGTCAAGGTAATGCTAAACGTTAGTACAATCAATTAGGGGAACCCTTGAGTGTCGTCTTCAATAAGTTGTTACAGATCAACTACCCGATCACTTACCTTGTCACCAAACCACTTGACGAATCCAAACCCAAGCCTACATGGTTTAGGGAAGATGAATATTGTGAGTTCTATAAAATCAAAGGACACTCTTTGAATAAGTGTCAAGGTCTGAAAAAACATGTCCAAGATCTTATTGATCAAGGAGATATCAAAGTTGACACCAGTCAAGCTTCGTCGTCCAATGCTCAATTGCAGATATATCAAAATGCCTTTCCAAACCATAATCAAGGCGCGGGCACCTCCAACAACAATCCCCAAGACAACAACACAAATAATGTAAGCTATAAGAATTTACCCCTCAATTACGAGGGTGTTATCCATTACACTGAGCAGGTAGAACCCCGTGTATCTATGATACATGTCAAAGCCAAAGACCCTTAGTGTGCTATTACTACACGATGAGCCCACATCACTGTCCCTGCAGCCTCCACACCCACCCAATCAACTCCTGTAAGCTCTAAGTACAACATCCTTGATCACTTAGGAAAGACCCCTGCTCATATCTCTATTTTGTATTTGCTTAAGTCTTCTCCTTTACATCAAGAAATCCTCAATAGAGCCTTACAGGAAACCCACGTACCTAATGACATTGATCCTGCATGATTCCAAGCATATGTAGGACACCTGACTTTATCTTACCAGCTGCACTTCAGCTAGAATGACATGCCAAATATCGATGTCAATCATAATCGCCCCTTGCATATTGAAGTCGTGGTTGCCCATCATAAAATAAAAAGGGTCTTGGTAGATAATGGCTCTGCCCTCAATCTGTGTACTCTAAAATTCATAAAATAGGTGGGGTATACTCAAGCAGATTGAAGTAATTAGATCATCACAATCAAGGCCTATGATAATGCAGAATGGAATTCAGAGGGAATTATCAGTCTTCCTATCTAAGTAGGACCTGTGGTTCAGTACACTACCTGTCATGTCCTTGATCTAGACTTGCCATATAATCTCCTCCTTGGCCGCCCATGGCTCCATGCTATGCAAGCTGTCCCCTCCATGTACCATTAGTGCCTAAAATTCTTGGTCAATGGACAAGAAGTCACCATCTATGCTGACCCCCAACCATTTGAATATTTCCATGCTTTAGAAGCATCATTTCCCCATTTAAATTATTTTCCTGGGGTCGAAATGGGGGCATCTCATTCATCATCCGCTAATCCACCCTCCACCATGACAACCACTACATCTTCCACCATTGATCCTATAGTCAGAAAAGTCTTGATCATTGACAAAGGGTGTGGTGAATGCGAAATGCATACTGCTCTTAATGTAGCAACCATTCCACCGTCACCACATGAGTATGGTCAACCTTCACATGCTACTCCAAAGGAAGACAAGACTATCACCTTCAGTGGTAGAAACATCCCTACCACCACTTTTAGGTCCCCTAGTATCAAGATAGATGCACCAGAAGAGGATATAAGCCAATGGGTCTACCTAGAAGAACCCCAACTAGATCCTCCTCTAAAGGAATATTTTTAGGAAGCATATCATTGGTCAGCTAAGTTTGTAGAGAAGTATAACTACTAAGGTAGGGTCCTAGGTAAAGAAGAACAAGGGCGGTTGCAACTATTGATACATCAAAGCTGCTAAAGAACATAGGCATCAGATACGATAAAAAGAAGAAAGGCCCTACAACATCATCTAACACCTCCAATAGTGTCGCTGTGGATGATGGCTCATTGGAAGACATACCAGAGGAGGAATACATCATACGTGCATACGATGATGTCGATCACACTGACCTATCATCCATGTTTGAATGCCTATCCATCTGTACCATTAGCCTATCCCTTCATCCCCTGAGCTTATTGATTGGGACCTATGTGATAACACACCTGTCAATATGTCTACAGATACATATGTCAACCTCATAGGATTGGGGGAGGATGAACACTCCAGTCACAAAAATAAGAATAAGATTAAAAAACAGTCATCTAGTGAAAACCTTCTCGAGGCACTTCCTGACCTTGAAAAAGTAAAAATAAAGGACACATCCGATGGAAAAAACCTTGAAGAGGTGCCGGAGGATGGAGATGTTCATCTTACCCTTGTGGGAACTCAACTATCTACATGGTCATCCATTTTAATTGAAGAGACTCGAGAAGTTAATCTGGGTATTGCCAAAACTCCTAAGATCACATATGTGGCCAAGTCACTCTCAGATCTAGAATATGCAATCATTGTCCAGTTACTCCAAGAAGGTATAGTTAACTTTGCTTGGTCATATTCAGACATGCCAGGCTTAGACCCTGCTTTAGTGGTTCATCACCTAGATGTTTTCCCTGATGCAAAAGAACCTCCGCAAGATGCATCCACAGGTAGCATTGTTAGTCAAGAAGGAACTGGAAAAATTACTAGATGTAGGTTTTATCAAACTAATTGACTAATCTGAGTGGATCTCCAATATAGTACCAGTTTCCAAACCAAATGGAGACATTATGATTTGCACAAACTTCAGGGATCTTAACAAGGCCTGCCCAAAAGATGACTTCCCTCTGCCTAACATTGACATGTTGGTTGACTTCACATCAGGACATGAGATTCTATCCCTTATGGATGGCTTCTTTGGTTATAATCAGATTCAAATTACACCTGAGGACCAACACAAGACTGCCTTCACAACACCTTGGGGTACTTTCTGTTACAATGTTATGCCCTTTGGTCTCAAAAATGCGGGGGCAACATATCAGAGGGCAATGACGGTCATCTTCCATGACCTCATCCATATCGTCATGGAGGATTATGTTGACAAATTGTTAGGGAAATCCAGAACCTGAGCAGAACATCCCTCCATCCTAAAAAAGATCTTTGAATGGATGGAGCATTACAAGTTGCGACTAAATCCCAAAAAGTGTGTCTTTGGTGTCACATCAGGAAAATTGTTGGGTTTCATAGTCTCTCGAAGGGGTATTGAAGTTGATCCCGCCAAGGTGAAAGCTATTATGAACATGCCACCCCCGTGCAATCTGAAATAGTTAAGAATCCTCCATGCGAAGATGTAATCCATCCATCGGTACATAGCCCAGCTCGCGGATAGATGTCAGCCATTCACTCATATTCTGAAGAAAGACTCCACCTTCTGTTGGAACCAACAGTGTCAAATAGGTTTCAATAAGATCAAAGAATACTTAGCTCATCCTCTGATCTTGATGCCACCTATTCTAGGGAAACCCCTCCTACTGTATATCTCCACCATTTTAGTTGCACTGGGGGCATTGTTGGTACAACATGATGAATCATCAAAAGAGAGGGCGATCTACTACATCAGTCAGACATTGGTCGGCTATGAATTAAACTACTCTCCCATGGAAAAGGCCTACTTCACACTAGTCTTCAACACACAAAAACTCTGACATTACATGCTTAGCCATCCAGTCAAATTAATTTCTCAAATTGATCCACTGAAGTATTTGTTATCTAGAACCACTCTGACTGGCCACATGGCCAAGTGGGTCATGCTCCTAAGCGAATTTGACATAGAGTATGTGGAGTGGAAAGCCATAA
The DNA here is from genome assembly GCA_007258455.2 of Sequoia sempervirens. NCBI lineage: Eukaryota > Viridiplantae > Streptophyta > Pinopsida > Cupressales > Cupressaceae > Sequoia > Sequoia sempervirens. The sequence goes on along the minus strand of VDFB02310215.1, from coordinate 80,039 downwards.
AGGGACATGTCATAGCTGACCAGTTGGCCAAGGCACCATTAGTAGATTCCTACCCTCTGGACACTGAATTTCTAGATGAAGAAGTTTACACACTTATAGAAGCACCAGGTTGGACACTGTATTTTGATGGCTCATACACTTATAATGGATCAAGTGCAGGGATTTTATTAGTTACCCCTCAAGGTGACTACATTTCAAAATCATTCAAGATAGCATTCCCATGTACCAACAACATCGCAGAGTACGAAGCCCTCTTCATCGGCCTCCAAATTGTAAAACAATGGCATATAACTCACTTGAAAGTATTTGGATTATTAGTCATCAAGAAAGTTAATGATGAATTCCTAACAAAGGATGATAAGTTGTTACCCTATAAATGCATGGTGAATGGTGTGTGTATGAAATATTGGATCAAATTTTAAATAAAATCAAACACATGTTAATAAGACATTGAAATCAAAAAGCTGTAAAAGAAAAGAAAAATGTGCAAATTGTAATAGCAGCTTCCTAAAAACATCTTATCCTCCTCTAACTTTAGCGTTTTGTTGGTTTCCAGATAGCTCTCAGATTAGCAAATCAAGCTCAACAAAATGATAGCTAAAGAATGAGATTCAAAAATGCAAACTAAGCTAAATGCCAAAGCTATGCTAAAGTGAGAAGATTGCTGTGATATTGAAGCTAATATGAATGCATAAGCTAATTGAAAGTATGGCTGATTGCATGAACATATGTATGTGTAGTGTATGCGTGCGTAAGTGAATATACGAAGTGTAACCAAAAGCTTGGATTTGTGCCAGAATTTATAGAGTTTTTGAACATATTTGATTGACTGAATTGATTGACGGTTCGGATTAATCTTGTTCGATCGGACGGTGTAGGATTTTCGAAAGTGGAAGAGAAGGATGGAAGGTTTCCCTTTTCTTCAATTTTCGTCATTGAGTTTCGAAGGGAAACTTCCATTTCGAAGGATGAGATGCGAATTTGGAAGGGTGAGTTAGCACGAGTTAGAAATTAAATAAAATAAATTTATTTAATTTGGAAGTGGAGACGGAAATGGAAACTTACATAATAACTCATATTTAATTATGTTTAAAATGAAATTAGAGGAGGAAAATATTAAATATTTTAAATTCAAATATGGGATGGAGAATATTCCATTATTCAAATATTCAAAAAATATTTAAACTTTAGAATAGAATGATAATTAAATATAAATAAATTATAAAAATTTATTTAATTTAATCAAGCGGAGGGTAGAAATGTTAGTAATTAAATAAAATTATTTATTTAACTCAAGGTAGAAGAATTTAGAAGATGAACGATATAAATAAATAATTAAATTTATTTATATGTAGATGACATTAGAGGAATTAACAAGCTTAATCATGACCATTTTTAGATGTATACATTTTTCCCCTCTTTGAAGTGATGTGTAAAACGCATTGCTTCAAAGAAAAATAAATTTTTTTCCCCTGATATGCTTTCGATATTTCTATTGATGATGCCCCCTCGGGAGGTAAATCACTGATGATGAGAGAAAAAAGATTGAGTTGATGATGAAATTTGAATGATGAGAGGGATGCAGTGATTTAGCTCTCGATGATTGATGTATAAAGATGCCCCTGTTGAGATGATGCCCCTTTTGATGGGAATGATGAAATGATGATGATCAATTGATAACTTTGCTTCCCCCAAAAATAGAAAAACAAAGAGTAAACGATTGATATGACTTCTGATAAATTTTCTTCCTGTGATAGAAAAAAAATAGTAATTGATGGTAGAGTAAATTGATATGATATCCAGCTAGATAGATTTGTGTATTGGTTTGTCTGATAGGATTGATTGGGTGATATGGGTCTGTGATATGATGCACTAGTATGAGTCATTGATATGGGTCACTTGGTATGAGTCGTGATTGCATGATGTGAGGCATTGATAAATAGAGAGATTTTGATTGACCTTTTCATAGTCGAGGTGTGTCGAGATCACACAGAGATCTTGGGGCAGGAGGTACAAGAGGCAGTGGAATGCCACCATAGAGGCGTAATGATTTTTGATGATGTGATGTGCATTTATTTCTATGTGTTTATGGATTTTGGTATGCATTTGAATGAGTTAATGATTAAAATGATATGTAAGATGATTTGATATGATGTGTGTATGATGATGATGAAAAATGATATGAAAATGTATATATGGAGTGTTTATTTTTTTTGGATTAGTCAATGCAGGCAAAAGATGATAATATGATGAAAAATAAATGTTGTGTTCATGATATGCATTAGGATATGATGTGGTGTAAAATGATATGAGTATGATAAAATGATATGATATGAAGTGATATGAATATTGATATGAAATTGAGATGAGTAAATAGTGATGTATGATATAATGATTTGTAATTAGAATGAACAGATAAATGAATAATAATGGATCTATAATGATAATGAAATGATAATGATATGATATGAAAATGAAAATAATGTAACTGATAATGATAATGAAATGATGAAATGATGATGACAATGAATGAAACGATGAAACGATAATGACTATGGATGATGTGATGAAAGGACTATAATATGATAATGATAATGCAATGATGGGATGATATGACTATAATATGATAATGATAATGCAATGATGAGCTGAAATGACTATACTATGATAATGATAATGCAATGATGAGATGATAATGAAAATGAAAATGAATGAAATGATGAAATGATAATGAATGAAAATGAACCAAACATCTGCATTATCCTCCACAAATAGTCTAAAGAAACATGATGACCATTGGCCTTTCAAAACTCTGATGCAAATCCAATATGCAATTATGTACAATGACCTAAAATGAAATGCAACTAAATGAAACTGACCATTTTGTTGAGCCTTTTAGTGAGCCTGCTTAAATCATCATAGAGCATTTGAGAATGTTGGAAGTGTGTACAAGCATCAGAGGGGAAATTAGCACCAATGACGACCTGAGTACAACTTTCATGATTTTTGATATAACAAGTGAACACAAGCATCTAAGTATAATTGAACTGAGATGACCTGAGCATTGCTTGCATGAACAGACAAAGACTAACCACCATCTAATGCAAGTTTGGAACTGTCATCAATGATAAACTTTGGAAAATCATGTCTCATGACATACTTGCAACAGATAAATGATTAACCTCAAGACAGCAGACAAAGAAAAATCATCCTCTTTCCTTGCCACTCTAGTTCAGTACATCATCGAGTATGCTCCAGAGAAATGATATTGAAAATTAAACAACCATTGTTCAAAAATGAAATACTGTGATTCCAAACATTATTCAAATTAGAGATCATCTAGATATGAGTCATGATAAGGTACGCAACTGAAAGCTACTATGATATGGATCGATGATTGGATGTTTTGGTTTGATTTGGTTGCTTTATTTTGTCTGATTGGCTTTGATGTCATTGTCCTACTATTTTGGTAAAACCTGAAAGTTGATTGCCCCCAGTATTCCCATGTTGGCCCTTGGTATCGACACAACTTGCTGAAATGAATATGTACAATAATCAAGCCATGGTAAGACGTTATCGCTCGAGGTAACTGATGATAGCATGGTGCTGGTGTGACCCTAAGATGATGGAAAGATGCATGAAAATGAAGGCTAAGAAGCCAAGTGCAGAACATGAACTAATAGATGGAGAGATTCCAAATAGCGTATGTTTACCAGATTTTCACTATTTGTTTTTATTGCATTTTTCTTGTCAATAGACCTGTTTGCCAGGTTTTCACCCTATGACGTTTTTTTTTTTTTTCTAGGTCTTTTCTAATCTTTTGGATTTTTTCGGGACTTTTGATCTTTGGATTTTCGGGACTTTTTGATTTTTTTGATTTTTGAGGACTTTTTCTAATTTTTTAGATTTTTTTAGGACTTTTTCTAATTTTTTGGATTTTTTTAGGACTTTTTCTGATTTTTTGGATTTTTTCAGGACTTTTTCTGATGATAATAACCGCCTTAGACATAATAATTTTTTAGATGCATGCTATTGATAGGATCGTCAAACAGGTCCCCTTTTGGCATTGATAACTTGTAAGCTCCTGAACCATAGACTGCGATAACCACGTAAGGACCTAGCCAATTTGGTTCGAACTTTCCTTTCTTTTCTCTATCTTGTTGATTGCGTGGGTTTTCTTTCAGAACAAGATCACCCACCTAGAAGGTACGTGGCTTTACTTTGTGGTTATAGTTGCGAGACATCATTTGTTGATATACTTTTAGATGATCAGTTGCTCTTTGTCTCTTCTCGTCTAGGAGTTCCAGTTCTTGAAGTCGAGAAACTTAGTATTCATCATCTATTGTAAGGCCTTTCAATGATACTCTGAGTGAGGGAATCTCCACTTCTAAGGGCAATATGGCCTTTGCTCCATAGACAAGAGCGAATGGTGTTGCTCTTGTTGGTGTGCAGACACTGGTTCAGTAAGCCCATAGAGCAGGATTGAGTTGAACGTGCCAATCCTTCCTTGAAGCATTCACAGTCTTCTTCAAGATTTTCAATATTGTTTTATTTGAGGCCTCTGCTTGGCCATTCCCTTGTGGATAGTAAGGTGTTGAGTATCTATGCTGTATGTGAAATCTCTCATAGAGTTCATCAACATCCTGATTTTTGAACGGACATCCATTATCTGTAATAATGGAGTTGGGAATGCCATACTGACAAATAATATAGTTAAGTATGAATGATGATATTTGTTTGTCAGTAACTTTAGTGAGAGGGACTGCCTCAATCTACTTGGTAAAGTACTCTGTTGCTGTGATGATAAATTTATGTCCATTTGATGAAGAGGGATGAATTTTTCCCACTAGATCTAACCCCCATTGAGAAAATGGCCAGGTTGGTGTGAATGGTTGAAGTTCTTGTGCATGAGCATGAATGAGATTCCCATGAATCTGACATTTTGAGCATGTTTTCACAAAAGTGAATGATTCCCTCTCTATTGTAGGCTAGTAGTAACCCATTCTAATTAATTTTTTGGATAAGGTTAGTCCACTCGAATGAGTACCACATATACTGCCATGAACTTCTTGTGAAGCTTTGTCAGATTCCTCATGTTCAAGACATCAGAGTAAAGTACCATCAAGACCACGACGGTAAAGGGTGTCAGTGATAAGGGTATAACAAGTGGATTGGTGGATAAAATTGCATTTTTGGTTATGAGATAAATCGGGTGGTAAAATATCATCTTTGAGATAGGCATAAATTTTTTTGTACCAAGGCGAATCAGATCCTACTAAGTGGCAAATGATTTGGCTTTCAGGTGTATCATAAGCAGGTGTAAATGATTGTTCCACTAGAAATTCATAACGATTCTGAGTTTTTGGGAGTTGTAACAATGATGTGATCATAGCCATGGAGTCAACTGCTTTATTATCAAGCCTTGGAATTTGTGTGAATTTGATGTCCACAAAGTATTTTTTGAAGTCATCAACCATCTTTTTATATGGTAATAGTTTCTCATCTTTGGTTTGATAGTCATTATTGATCTGACAAATGACCAACTGTGAGTCACCATACACATGTAATTCTGTAATTCTCCATTCCAGTGCAATTTTGAGTCTGGTGATTAATGCTTCATATTCGGCTATGTTGTTGGTGCATGGAAACATTAGCCGATATGATCGAGGAATGGTGTGTCCTTAAGGGGTGATGAAGAGTATGCCTGCCCCCGATCCATGTTGAGTAAAAGAACCATCAAAATATAAGGACCATGGTTGTTTAGATTCTGCAGTAAAGACATCAACATCCAGAAATTCAATGTGTAGGGGATGATCTGCTTGTAGTGGTGCTTCAGCTAATTGATCAGCGATAACTTGTCCTTTGATTGCCTTACGATCAACATAATGGATATCAAACTCACTCAGAATCATTACCCATTTGGCTAACCTTCCTGTCAATGATGCTTTGCTCAACAAATACTTGAGTGGATCAATTTTTGAAACCAGATGGATTGTATGGGTCAGCATGTAATGTCAAAACTTTTGTGAAGCAAAAACTACTGCCAGACAAGCCTTCTCGATAGAAGTGTAGTTGAGCTCATGACTTGTTAGTGTTCTACTAATGTAGTATATTGCACGTTCCTTTCTTGTAGAGCCTTCTTGTGCTAGTAGTGCCCCCAGAGATGTTTCTGTTGCAGAAATGTATAAAATTAAGGGTTTGTCTGGATTTGGTGGTATGAGAACTGGTGGAGTCATTAAATACTGTTTGATTTGATGAAAAGCCAATTCACATTTGTCATCCCACTTGAAAGGGACATTTTTATGTAGTAGATGTGTGAAAGGAAAAATTTTATCAGCCAATTGTGCAATGAATCTTCGTATTGATTGAAGTCATCCTTGTAATGATCTCAATTGACTGATGTTCTTTGGTGGAGGCATTTCCATAATTGCTTGTAATTTTGCGGGATCTACTTCAATGCCTTTTTTCTGAAACAATGTACCCCAAGAGTTTTCTGGATTTGACCCCAAAAACACATTTCTTAGGGTTAAGACGAACTTTGAATTTCTCTAATCTTGCAAATATTTTGGATAATATTTCAAGATATCCTTCTTTGGTGTATGATTTTTCCAATATGTCATCCACATAATCTTCCATGAAGACATGCATCATCTCATGAAAGATTGTAGTCATGGCTCTTTGGTAGGTAGCCCCAACATTCTTCAGACCGAAAGGCATGACGTTCCAATAATAAGTTCCCCACATACATGTGAAAGCTGTTTTCTCCTGGTCTTCAGGTGCAATCTTAATTTGGTTGTAACCAGAAAAACCATCCATTAATGAATACATGGCATGGCCAGCTATTAGATCAACTATGGTGTCGATATTTGGCAATGGGAAATCATCCTTAGGACATGCTTTATTGAGATCTCTAAAATCTGTACATATTCTGATAGTTTTATCTGGCTTGGATACATGAACAATAATAGAAATCCATTTTGCATAGTTGATTGGTCTTATGAAGCCCACATCAAGGAGTTTTCTTAATTCTTCCTTAACCAATAATGCAACATGAGGGTGCATCTTTCTGAGTTTTTGTTTCACCGGCTTGGCTCCTGGTTTGATAGACAAGTGATGCATGATAAGATTAGGATCAAGACCAGGCATGTCAATGTAAGACCACACAAAATTGACTTGATTTGCTTTCAGGAATTCCATAAACTCTGGTATTTCTTTCTCTGTCATTGATGCAACTAGTTGGGAAATCCTTGGTTTGTCAGAAGTCTTGAGATCAACAGCATTTGTAGGCTCAATCAAAATAGGCGATCGCTCATGGTAGTGCTCCAGGAGAGTATCAAGATTCCCATTGTCTGGTGCCTCAAAGAGGTTTTCACCATCGGATACGCTCTTTATTTTATCTTTTGTTTGATCTATCACTGCTAGATTCTGGTTTTCACCATTAGATCTTTCTTTTTTGTTTTTACTTTTGTAGCTAGGAGACTTGACACTCTCCTGATCAAAAACTTTATGTCAAAAATCAATGGTGGAACAATCATTTGTATCATCAATGGAAAGGAAGTTTATGATAGCTTTGTCACTTGGAAACATAGGTATATTAATAGGTTCAGATGAATCCCAATCAATGAGATCAGGATAAATCAAAGGTATAGGATCGTCGGGTTGTGTGAAATTGGCTATGGTCATGGTCTTAACGGAGTGGTCGGTAGGATCCGAGGTATGAGGTGAGTCAATGATGATACTGTCCTCATGATAATCTTGTTCATTTAGATCTAACTCAGTATCACTAGAATCATAATCGATTTGTGGTTCAAATTCTTGTGGTTGGGACCCTAACCCTTCACCTTCAATTAGAGTTGGAGTGTACTGGTGTATTACATCAACCTCTTTATCTCTCCAGAATTTGTCATTATAAATGGTGTCCCATTCATATTCAGCAGAGTCTGTGTCAGAATTGTTATCCAAGAAGTTTTGAACTGTTGCCAAACATGCTTCTTGTGAATCTGAGCTTTCTTGCAATGCGAAGACAGTGCCATGCATTTGTTTGGATGTGCTTTCTTTGGAGTGAGTATCATAACCCAATCTAGTTTTCTCTTTTGCAACAAGTCCGCGGAGGCGAATGGGTTCAACTACTCCTTCCTTCCTTTTTCCAATAGGACCTTCATCATAGCCCATCTTTTGCATGATTGAATACCCTTTTCCATATTTTTCTGTGGGTAATTTGACATTAGAGACTGCTTCATCTTCATCTTTATAGAGCCAATTTAAATTTTTTGTATCCTCAGGATTTTCCATGGGGAATTTTTCTTTAATGTATTGTCCATTGAATTTTGTGATTGGCTCTATTGGTGTTTGCTTTGATGTTGATGCTACTGATATTTGATGTTCCCTGATAGATGGTTGTCCGTGTGATCAAGGTGATGTAGGTAGATTAGCAAGACAAAGAGAATATTCTCCAACTCCATGATCCTTAAATTTCATCTTTTTGTCAAAACTATTGGTCAATTGACTGATTTGTGTGTCAATTTTTAGAGAAGTACTAGCATGAGCTTCTCGATTATTAGGGACCAAAGTATCTTGAATGGCTTTTATATTGGCACAAGTTTGAATATTATAATTATCAGCAGGTATTGTGATTTCCTGTCCATCATAAGGAAACTTTAGACATTGATGATAGGTTGATGGGACAACTTGCATTTCGTGGATCCAAGGACGACCCAACAAGATGTTATATGCAAAATCACGGTCCAGTACTTGACAAAAAGTATTCTTTATAACAGGGCCCACTCTGATTGGCAACATGATTAGACCCTTGGATGCTCTTTCTTCATCATCATAAGCTTTTATGGTAATCTTTCTTCTGAAATTAATGGAGTCCTCAGAAAATCCTAAGGCTTTGACCAACTTCAAGGTACAAATGTTCAAACCAGCACCTCCATCTATTAGAACCCGTCTAATACGGAACTTGTGAATCATGATTTCTAAGTACAATGATGAGTTATGGAAATGTCATCTTTTTCAGAGAATGAAAGGCAAGTGGGTGAGGACAAGTGTCCTACCATGGCTTGAAATTGATTCACACCCAAATCAGTAGATACATTGGTCTCAATGAGGGCTTTTTCAAGAATTTCTTTATGGGCTGGAGAAATATTCAATAGTTCCAGAATAGAAATTTGAGCGGAGGTTTTTCGAAGCTGATTAACCAAATCATATTTATGTTGAGGTGGAGGTTTAGTGGACTTTGAAGAGGCGCCTTTTAAGACAACTTTGGCTTGCGCTTTTGTTGTTGCGTTGACTTCTCTATATTCCACCTTCTTGTTGACTTTAATGACATTTACCCGTTCGTCGTCTGCGTAGAGATGGTTGATTATATGATCATCATTGATATGATTCACATTTTTTTTAGAAGATTCACCCTTTTGATAATTAGGCAATGGATTGCGGAATGCTTGGTGATCTGCGTTGGTTTGTTGATTTCCTTCTACTATAATGATTTCATTGTCAATCAAGTCTTGAATGGCATTTTTCAAGGCGTGGTAGTTGTTTGTGTGATGACCTTTACACCAATGATAATCACAATAGTATGCCTCATTCCATGATGGAGGCTTTACACTGGGTTCATAATTTCGTTGAGGCAGAAAATTAATGACATTTTTGGCCATCAACTCTTTGAATGCAAATTCTAAAGATTGTCCCAATGAAGTAAAAGTTCTTCTATTCGAGAAGAAAGAAAATCTTTGCGGATTTGAATTTGAAGTGTTCCCTAAGGAATTTTGATTGTTGTTGTTTCCTCAGTAACCTGGGTTGTTTGAAGTCCCTTGATGGGGAGTAGAGTGTTGATTTGTATTGTTCCTCTGAGGAGGAGGATTATTTCCATGATTTGTAATCGAGTTGACATTGTTGTTGCGATTGTTTGGAGCACTAAGGACAAATGGTTTGATCGAGGCATGATTCGCGTCAACAACACCATCGTTCACCATATTTTTGTTGCGAGTCCAAAATTTGGACTTGTCCTGATTATTATGATGGTTGGATGAGCTAGGATTTTCTTTGTCATGTTCTATTATGGCTCTTTTGACCAAAGCATTTTCAATGGTTAAGGAATCTTCGATCATTTTCTCAAAAGAAGAAGGACAATGTAAGTTCAAGTGATAGCTCATTTCCGAATTTAAACTGTTGATGAAAGTAACCATCTTTTCTTTCTCGGGAACATGACATGGGTATCTAGAAAACATTCTTCTCCATCTCTAAAGAAACGTAATGAAAGGTTCACCAGGTTTCTGTGCAACTTTACAAAGATCTATCATGGTGATCTGATGTTGTATGTTGTAAGTATATTGTGATATGAATAGGTTGATCAATTCTTTGAATGTTCTGACGGGAGGTGTGATCTTAGATAACCATTCCATAGAGTGTACTCTAAGACTCCTAGGAAACAGTCATATCAAGTAAGTATCTTCGTGAGCAAATTCCAATGTTAGGTTTCTGAAGTCTCTAATATGATCGATTGGATGCATTTTCCCATTATAGTGATCAAATTTTGGCATTTCACAATGCTTGGGAAAAGGAATCATGTTTAAACTTCTGTCGAAAGGATAAGGACAAATGTCCTCGATGGTGTATTTCTTTGTGGTTGTTCCCCCTTGTAATTCTCTAACTTGTCCTTGAAGTGCCTTGATTTTTTGGGTCAAGGCACTAAGATTAGAAAGGGGTGTCTCTTCAAGTTTGTTTTTCAAGTTTTCAGTGTCAAAGTCGTGAGGCAATTTAGCCCCTTGTTCAACTAGATAGCGAAAATATTTTTCTTTATCTCGCTGCAAGATCTTTTCAATGGCTTTATGGAATTTTGGATCTTGTTAAGCCTCTCTAAGATGTTCCTCATCTTGTTCCTCATCACTATCCATTTGATTTTTATCTCTGTAATTATGAAAAGGATTTTCTTCTCTATTGTACATGTTATTGTTGAAAAGTGGATTTTGATTTATGTTGAAAAGGGGATTACTACTTTCTCCTTCTTCTTGAGTGTTTTGAATATGAATTTCTCTTTGGATTGTATCCTTCAGTTTATTGTGTTGAGATCTTGTGGTGATAGGCATATGATTTTGGAAAATTCTTCTAAACTTAGACCCTAGTTTTGACAAGTGCGATGGTGATGATATCTTGATCCGATAAGATATGGAATCTTATGATATGATCAAGGATGCTCCTAACTTATTGATTGTGGCTTTTGTTGATGGTGTTTTCTGTACAGCAACAACTCAGACAAAATGCAATATTCTATCTCTCTTGAAAGGTAATTTTCAATGTCAAGTTACTAAAAATCACCCCAAGGTCTCTCAGGTGTTAGGTCATGACAATGCATAAACAACTCAAATAATGTGTGAAATGCTGGTAATCACAATTGGACCTTACTACAAGTAGACTGTATCATTCCAATTTATCAGATCTTGCAATATGATGATCTTAAATCCTAAATCTAACCGAATAATAAAGAAATAGCAAAAGATGAGAGTGCAAGAGAAGTAATGAAACCTAACTATTTCTAAGATGAACCATGCAAATGACAAATATCAGGAATGGACCAATCTTGAATAACCAATTCTTGCTTAACCCACAGTGCAATATCACAAGAATGGTGCAATCTTCTAAGGTATATAGATTTTCAAATCATAGACATTTCTCCACAATCGAACTAAGCACAAAACAAATATATGGTCCAGGTTGACTTCACCAGCCTACTACAATCAGATAGTTACTGGGAGTATAGACCAGAGATTGCTACAAACATTCCAAATATGAAATCATGAACATCATTCACCAGACTAATCCAACTCTAAACACTAAATCCTAAATATTTAAGCAATTTGAAGGATGAAACAACATGAACCATGCAAGATAAACAAACACAAGAGATTTCACCAGGAAAACCACAATGCCTTCAATTGTATTAGATCACCACAATGCTGCAACAATTCCACTATTCTGTTACAATATTTGCTTCAAGAAACTGACTACTATCCCTACTACAAAGTGCTCTAGCTCTTTTCTGATTTAGCTTGTCTCTATTATCTTTTTTAGCTCCTTTTACAATGAGGCAAGAATGCCCTTTATAGAAAATTCTTAAAACATGTCGGCCCAGCTAAACATTTACAAAAAATAATAGCCAAAACAAGTCGGCCTCAGGAACTTCAAAATAAGGCACACATTAAATGCCGATACATCATCAAGGTCGGCCTAGACACATTCCCCAACGTAGCCCGGATCAATACATTCCCTATAATAATAGGGAAGCACAAATCTTCAAAATGGGCATTAACTACCACTTCCCTTATCCTTATCCCGATCCAAGGATCCATGAACCCTAAAAAATACTCTATCCAGCTTGGCATAGGTGGCAAAGGAAAAATCTTGAGCTGACATTCAATGGCGCCAATCTCCTCTTTTGACTGTTTAACAATTTTGTTCCAATCACCATTGTGTGCTTGGTATTTATCCATCACGACCAAGTAAGTTGCTGCATCATCTAATTGGTGCCCTGTTATAACATTTTCAGCTGGAGCATAAACATCATGCCACCATTCCCTTAATTGTTCTAGGCTCAGAAATTTAGGAGCAATCTTCCTCTTGCCAGTCATTATCTCAAAAAATGCAATACACCCTTCATAGACTCCAGTCAGATCACCATCGATCTGCTTCTTTCATTTATGAATCTTCTTGATGGCCTTTTGCCAAATTTGTAAAGCCTTGAACCATTCCCAAGGCTCATTTAGTCTAGACAGGGGTAGGATTCCGTCTACAGCCAACTGATCTTTACCATATCCTATAATCACTTTAGATTTCTGCAATAGAAGGTCGATATCCTCCTTGTCTTGAGATAACACATGTTCTAACAAGTCCTTAGCTCTTACTGCATCCTTCCCAACTGAAAGGATTTATTTATTGCATTATCTCCTTTCATTTGTACATCTTTCAACCAATCTATTGCAGTCTGGGTAGAAGCCTTCAACTTTTCAATTTCAGAAATAGTTTCCTTGGGAAAGAAACTAGGAGTAGCAGAGGAAGATGGGTGGAGAGATTGCAAAGGCTTCATCAAATCTTCTAGGCACTTCTTAAGCCTCTCATTCTCCCTCTTAAGCTCATGTTTGGACTATGTCTCCTTCCTCAGTCTTCCTATTATTACTGCACTGGACCCTTCATATTCTTCAATATCCTACTCTATAGAAGCTGGTCCAAGATTAATGGTTTGTACATTGTAATCTTTTCCAGTGACTTCTTCTTTGCTCTTATCAGCAGTCAGGGTGACAATATGAATAACCCTATTATTTACTTCATCTCTTTCAATCTTTGAAATTACCTTAGCCATCTTTTTCTTCTTACCTTTACCAATCTTAGTCAGCATCTTATCCCAATCAAGAGGGGTGTCTTCAACAAAGACTTGTTTCTTCCTTGTTATCTCTTTTTCCAACCAATCCGGGACAACAGGATCTACCTGGATGTCTTCTGTTTCGACCTCTTCATGTTTTTCTGATGTTTCATCTTTCTCTTTCTCGAGAGACTGGTCACCCTGGTCACCCAATTCAGGCTCTTCTTCTTGCAAAGGTGATGGGGCTTTAACTGGGGCATCCTCCTTAGGTGATCCGTTGCCTTTGCTGCTTACCAGAGAATCCTCATATTGGACTAGTGGAGAAGGGTGCCCTTCTACATCTTCAACTTCAAGCTCGACTGCTGCACCAAAGAGTTCTCCTTCCTTGAACGGTTCTGCCTCTCCACTAGTCTCATGCTCCTCAGCGGTCTCCTACTCAGGTACACTTGGTGAAGGGGAAACAGTCTTTGATTGTTCCATGGTGGAAGTCACTGGGAGAGGACTAGCTTTTTGCTAGGTCTCCTTAGGAGATGGTGTCCTTGAATTCCTTGAATAAACCTTAGTTTTTTCTCCTAAACTCGCCACCTCAACAACTAGAGGGTTTGTCTCATTCTTGGTAGTCCCCTGATCTTTCCTCTTTGAAACTCTAGTTGTCCTTGCCCTTTTAGGCTCCGAAGGAATATCCTCTTTTTCTGCCTTCTCAAGTTCCTCCTCTTCTGTGGACTTACCAATTCTCAAGGTTCTGCTTCTTTTCTTCCCCTTTGGCTTCCTTTTCTGCTCAGGCTCATCTTCCTTTGGGCCTCTGACTTTAATTTTGAAAGGTGAGCCTACTTTGGTTTTCTTTTTAGAATCATCTTCCCCGGATTCTTCTGAGGTGGACAGGGGATCTAGATTTCCCATTAAATTGAAGGTACAAGGTACCTTTTCACTTTCCAACTCCCAAACCTTATGTTTCAACCATGAAGTAGTAAATCTTATGACAGGGGCCATTAGGTCTTCCAACTCAGTTACCTCATCATCAACCCAATTTATTTCTCCAATTGATATGTCCTTGACAGACTCATATGCATGATCTTGCACCAGATTCCCGTCATCTTCTAATTGGTCAGGGATCAACTTGACATTGTACTACCTAATCACATCAACCAGAAGCCTAGAGTACCTTTTCTTCTTTGCCTCAAAATCATCATTGATATTTTCCCAGTAATCCTCTAGGTCATCCTTGTGATAGTATTCTTTGGTGGCCTTCTTCTAGGCTTCTCCAGTGATATCAAAGTTTGTCCTCTTGGAGTGGAATGAGAAACCATAAGCAGCCAATTCATCCCCTGCTGCATGCACCGATTGGATGGAAGGGCATACCTCAGCTATACCAATCTTCAAAGGGAACTCACATCCAAACCCTGTCTTATGTTTTTCCTTTTTAACAATAACATCTAAGTCACATATCTGTCTTACAACCTCCAATAGCACAATGTGAGCAGTAGGATATCTGGGCAATCTGTATGGAGCAGTTTGACATCCATCAATTCTGATGTAGGAAAAGGTGGGAAACTGAATGAACCAAGCTCCATATTTCTTTATCAACCCCTTTGCTCCATCGGACAATCTCACATGCTCCACATTTTGAAGCAGCCTAGTGATATGCATTGTGAATGCATCGTTTGTTCTTCTGTATTCCCAGTGTCCTAAGTGCAATTTCGGATATATATCATAAACTATATCTTGTCCAAATGTTCCCTTTGGATTCAAACCCCTGTATGGGTAGAATCTAGCCAACACATACATCACATAGGAAGACATGGTGAACTTCTTTGTTTCTATGACATATATTAGCTGTTTATCAATCACAACACTAATGAGTCCTGCCCAATGGTAATTAGTACCTTGTTCAATTTTTTTATCACATGGACCATCCAATTTTCCAACACTCCAGCACTCTTCAAACCTACCACTCTGCTAAAAAATGTGATCGCATCATATATGTCCAATCTGAATTTGACTCTATGTAATTGCTTGGGCAGTTTGGAAAAGTGAGACTTTGGTTTCTCCAACCAGGAATTAATCATTTGCTGGGCCTTAGTGGGCTCATTCTTATAGTAAGTTTTGGCTAAATCCAGGTTCAAGGCACACACAGATGACAAATCTGGCATGTCAAAAGCTTAGACAATAGAAACAGGATTGAAATTTTCCAAGACTCTCCCCTCGGTGCGAATGACCCTCTGTGTGTCGAATTCATATTGTCGTGCACATTCTAGTATCAATTCATAACACTGGATTGCAGGAGGGAACCCTGCCACATGAACTAGTCTGGAGTTCATCATTCCTTTTCTCAGGACTGACAGATCCTTCAGAGCTATTCTTTCTTTGAATTCATCATATCTCCACGCTCCAACATTGGTGTCTGAGACCTTAGACCACATGAAAGATATTTTGTTGTCAGGCAGTTGACTCTTGGTATCTAATCTCAACCTTTCTGCCTCTAAAATGGAAGACCCCTCCGTATCACCTTTAGACTTTCTTGCAGTAGCTTTGCTTGACTCAGCCTGCACTAACAAAGGGAACGTCATGAGCACCCAATTATCATATATATTCCAACCAGAGGGTTAGCATAAAACCACATAAAGTAACTGAAATCCATCATTAATCATCAATCCTTGAAAATCCAAAAAAATGAAACAATCTGGGAAAATGAAGTAAACCGGGAAAATCCCGTCAGGGCAGAATTTGGAGAAATCCGACCTAGACGGATTCCTGCTGCCAAAACATCATTCGCCAAATAAGTCATTAGTATGAACAAAAGTTATATAATTATCATGAAATTCATCCATTAGCAGCAAGAAATCCTCATTTAACACCTTACTCCATTATCCCTAACATCAAAAAAATTGAAAAGAATGAAACCAGGTAGGAGACCAGAAAAGTCCGAATAGGCCAGATTTCTGTGGACAACTTGAAACTTCGGAATTCATTGTACTCCGTGGATTTGGCCGAAACCGAGAAAATTCAGGTGCGCAGAAATTCCGCGAACACCTCAGAAACCCGATGAATGTTAACACACGAGCAATTGATCAGACGATTAATCAAGCCTCCCTATTTGAATTCTAATGGTCTCAAAATCAATGCCAATAAGCAAAATTTCAAATGCACATGAATTAAAATTTCCAAAACCCCCAAATGACTAAATTTCATGGTGAAACAATGATGCCCTAAATCTAATGACCAAACCTCTGCCATGAAAACCAGGGTAAGCTCAAAATTTCAAACATTATCCTTGAAATGATCAATCTAAAGTGCACTGGGATTCCTTAGAGTAGGCTTAAGCTTGGCACAAAATATGTAAATCACGGTAACCCTACCAAACCTGGTAAATTCGGGCAAATGCACCGAAACCCTAGGCTCTACAAAATACATCAAACCATGCGTCTAAAAGACATCCTACCTAGAACGCTCAACCACAATGATACACCCGACACCCAGTTGGTAAACGGAAACATGCATAGTGCAGATGACAAAACATTGTGAAGAGGTAGGTCAACCATAGCTTGATAAATACGAAATCACAAAACAAGCAGAAGCTGACCCAAAATGATTACCGACCAACTCAAAAGAATCAATCTAAGTGCAAATAACAAGGAGGGGCCAACAACGACTTACCATAGATCGATCTAGAGGAAACTAAAACTTGAAGAAGAGGTTGCGAAACAATGCGCCCTAGTAATGGGAAAACTCGACACCAACGCTCAAACAATCCAGACACAAGTAGTTCAAATCCAATAATCAAAAGCTCAAATGAAGAATCTCAAGCGCTAGAGCAAATAACAAGTGAATAATGAAATCAAAATGATGCTCAAAAAGCCCTTAAATCCATCCACACCTGCGCCTGAGCAAACGTACTTTGAGCATTAATGAGTGACAAGACACGCCAAGGAAATTCGGGAACCCGAGCCTAAAACAGAATTCTAGAAAAAACCAAGCCAAACGGACAATCCAGATGAACTCAAACTCCACGGATATGGTAGAAACCGGGGTTTTTAACGAAGTTCAGGAAAATCCGCTGGGGCCAGAAAATCCTGGATCCAAGCAGAAACCCAGATTTTAGAAAATTAAGCAATAAACGGACAATGAACCAGGACCCGGGAAAATCCGCCAGAGCTCGAAAATCCCGGATCCAGGTCAAAATACGGACTTTGACTGAAACCCAAGTTTAACCAATTCAAGCCTCAAGGCAAGATCAAAGCTAGTAAGACCAACATCTCAAGACCTTAAAAAGACAAATCTCATAAAAACCAAAGGTCCAAGACATCATGAAAAGAGGGTCCCTACTCCAAGTGGGGCGTGTGTGCAAAATTGCACAACAACTTCCAATTGATGAAGGATTTTAGAATCCTGTTGGGGAAGTTAAACCAAAAATTAGAAAGCTATTTGAGAGGTACACTCTAAAAGTTTTGATTTTCGTTTTCAAAGAAAGGTTCCAAAATCAATGAAGGATTTGATTGGGGTGTGAAGGATACTCTATAGAAGGTTGTGGTATGTTGTCAAATTCAAGAGGTTGGTTATGATTATGCCATTGTGATAGAGCTAATCTTTGATAATAAGCTCAGGAATCTAAGGGATCTACAACATATTCATCAGTGAATCCTCTAACAAAATCCTGATATCTGTGAAGAAATCCTTGATAGTGAAGCAAGACTTGTCGACTTTTGTACAAGAATTTTCTCTTTTTCAGTGTTTTCTTGTATCCTTACGCTTTCTTGGGTTTTTTTATTCTCTTAGAGAATGATTTCTTGGGAAACTTTGTTGACTTCTAGTCTCTAAGCATTGGAAAAATGTTGGGAGTGTTTTTGAAGCCAATGGTACGAAAGAAAAATCTTGAGTGGCTTTCAGTTGTTGTTCTTCATATTTCTTTTGGATGATCTCTTTATCTGAATTGATGTAATGGAAGACACAACAAACATTTTTGAAAATAGTTGTTCTTTAAGCCTTATACTAACATGAAGTGTTTGATCAAGAAAATGTTTTTCATCAAATGTTTTCACGGGTTTTGTACATGAAAGACAATTTCAGACAGACTCACTCTTAAATGCTCAAGTAGGTCATTCTAGTAATCAACAACCCACATCTTAGAACTGCGTTGACTCACACAGCCGTGTCACCCCCGAAGGGGCGCCTGTGTTTTTATCTTTTCCAGGTGCGTACTCAGGATTACGGAAGTGGATACCGGATCCCCTGAGCAAACAGTCCTTGGCAGTTATATGGTGAGTATCTTGGGGGCAGATTCTTCCCTCCCCTTGCATTGTGATTATTAGAATGTTTGGCAACTGACTCGGCTGGCTACTACACTAGGTTCGTAGTAAGGATTTCCGTTTAGTGTGGCAATAATAAAATCCCTCAGGAGACCTCCCAACCTTTAGAACAAAGGCTTTGGGGATGGTTATCTTGCACACTACTGGAAAAAGAGGGTTTCCCCAGATTTGCTTTAAATTTTATAGTGGGGAGGAATAGCCTGGCTTTGGCTTGAAACCACTTGAGTCGTTCCCATAGGTTGAGTACTTTTTCCCACTATGGCAGGCTCTCTAAAAGATGTAATTAAAGCAGTAAAATTGCACGGAAACTAAAAGGCAAGTCTAGTATTCTGATCACCTAGTTAAGGGGAGAGCATAGACCTATTGCCACATTCAAAGAAAGCAAATGTTTATTTTAAATCCTAAATCACAATGATCTAATCTAAGTGAAGATGTTACTTCACTAAAAACAAGTTTGTTCAATTTTAACTGCAAGATTCATTGTGTGGTGACTACCCTAGATTGCTTCATTTTATCTAGATGTGTCTACCCTAGGATTGCTTAATTATGAATTATGTGACTATCCTAGGATTGCTTCATTCTTTTAAACCTCTTACTGGCCATGGTTGCTTCAGATCCAGTCAAATTATACTTAAGTTACAGATTACAAACGCAGAATTAAAAAAATGCTCTGCAGGATTCATCAAGGGCGTTGCAGGATATGTCAAAGGCGCTGGAGGATCTGTCAAAGGCACTGCAGGATCTGTCAAAGGCGCTACAGGATGGATTACGGGCGCTGAACTGGTTGTAAATTGTGTTGAAGCGTGTTTTATGCACTAATTCGCTATTTTTGGTCGTAACCTGTCAAAAAAACCTGCAAAAAGATGTTAAAATAGGGGAAATGGCCCCACAGTGGGCACCATTTTATGTGTGTATGAAATATTGGATCACATTTTAAATAAAATCAAACACATGTTAATAAGACATTGAAATCAAAAAGCTGTAAAAGAAAAGCAGAATGTGCAAATTGTAACAGCAGCTTCCTGAAAATGTCTTATCCTCCTCTAAATTTAGCCTTTTGTTGGTTTCCAGATAGCTCTTCGATTAGCAAATCAAGCTCAACAAAATGACAGCTAAAGAATGAGATTCAAAAATGCAAAGTAAGCTAAATGCCAAAGCTATGCTAAAGTGAGAAGATTGCTGTGATATTGAAGCTAATATGAATGCATAAGCTAATAGAAAGTATGGCTGATTGCATGAACGTATGTACACATAGTGTATGTGTGCGTAAGTGAATATACGAAGTGTAACCAAAAGCTTGGATTTGTGCCAGAATTTATAGAGTTTTCGAACAGATTCGATTGGCTGAATTGATCGACGGTCCAGATTAAGCTTGTTCGATTGGATGGTGGAGGATTTTCGAAAGTGGAAGAGAAGGATGGAAGGTTTCCCTTTTCTTCAATTTTTTTCATTGAGTTTTGAAGGGAAATTTCCATTTCGAAGGATGAGATGCGAATTTGGAAGGGTGAGTTAGCACGAGTTAGAAATTAAATAAAATAAATTTATTTAATTTGGAAGTGGAGACAGAAATGGAAACTTACATAATGACTCATATTTAATTATGTTTAAAATGAAATTAGAGTGAGGAAAATATTAAATAAAATATTTAATATTTTAAATTCGAATATGGGATGGAGAATATTCCATTATTCAAATATTCAAAAAATATTTAAACTTTAGAATAGAATGATAATTAAATATAAATAAATTATAAAAATTTATTTAATTTAATCAAGCGGAGGGTAGAAATGTTAGTAATTAAATAAAATTATTTATTTAACTCAAGGTAGAAGAATTTAGAAGATGAACGATATAAATAAATAATTAAATTTATTTATATGTAGATGACATTAGAGGAATTAACAAGCTTAATCATGACCATTTTTAGATGTATACAGATGGTTTCAAGAAATATTTCACCTTCATACAATTTAACTAAATTCCTAGGGTACTGAATAAAGCAGCAGATGCAATGGCCACTATCGGTTCCCTGATTGATATGCCTAAAGATCAGACGAAATGTGAGTTCCTTGTCTAACAAATTTTAATCCCAGTGTATGATATTCCTAAGACTGATATGGTATGCAATATCATAGGTACCACCTCCCCCTGGTACCAGGACATATATACCTATCTCCATGATAATATCCTACCTTCGGACCTCACACAGAACCAACAAAAATCCTTTATTCAATGTTCGACCCATTACATTATCATCGGTGATACACTTTATCGTTGTGGGTATGATGGGATCCTCCTTAGGTGTCTGAATGAGACCGAAGCCCACATGACACTAACGAAGGTACTTAGTGGTGTTTGTAGAGCTCACTCAAATGGTATGGACCTAGCCAAAAGGATTTTCCGAGCTGGATATTATTGGCCTACAATAGACCATGATGCTTCTGTATTTCTGAGGAAGTGTCTCCCATACCAACAACATGCAAATTTGATTCACGTTCCAACACATGATCTTCAACCCCTCCTAGTACCGTGGCCCTTCTCTCAATGGGGTTTCAAATTGATTGGCAAGATTTACCCACCATCATCTGATGACCATACATTCATAATCACTACCACTGAATACTTCACTAAGTGGGTGGAAGCAATGCTGCTCTCATAGATCATCGGTATTCATATCTCAAAGTTCATCCTTTACCATATTCTCTATAGATATGGTATCCCATCCACCATCCTTTTCGATAATGGAAAACCCTTCAAAAACCAAGCCATGAAACACCTCTGCGACACCTTTCACATCCAACATCGTTGGCCAAAGCCTTATTACCCCTAGGGTAATGGTCAGGCAGAAGAAACCAACAAGACCCTCATCCGCACCCTCAAAAAGGTTGTCAATAACACTGGTTGAGATTGGCACCTCCATATTCATCCCACCCTCTAGGCATATCACACCTCCATCTGCACCCCTACAGGGGCCACTCCCTATTCTTTAGTCTATGGCGTCGAAGCCATCTTGCCAATTGAAGTTGAGATCCAATCACTGAGAATTTTCCTAAAAAATCTTATCAGTGAGGAGGATTCTCGTGTTGCATGACTTGCACAGTTGGAGTTACTTGATGAAAGAAGAATCAAAGCCTACGATCACTTGCAATTATACCAAAACTGCCTTAATCATCACTACAACAAGAAGGTTCACCCTCGACAATTTCAGGTGGGTGATCTTGTCCTCAAAGAGAATCAGCGTACTCAGCAAGACTGAGACAAGAAAGGAAAATTTGAGCCAAACTGGTTGGGGCCTTATATCATAGTTGCCAAATATGGATCTAGGGCATATAGGTTGACTACTCGTGAAGGAGAGCCCCTTGAAGAACCCATCAAAATCATGCATCTGAAGAAGTTCTATTCTAAGTCCACTTGGTAACCCCACCTATCAGAAAAATAAAAAATCAGAAAAATCCAAAAATCTAAAAATAGTAAAAAGAAATAAGTTCGTCCTATGGTGAAAACAACTTTTTGGTGGCACCTTGGATAAGTATGGATGGTAAAAACTTGGTAACAGGTGTCATCCATAGAGGGATTAATCCTTATCTACCTGGCATCCTAGTTATTTTATCCACACTATTGTCCTCACCCATCTCATCCTTGGCCACTTGGTATATTTTGATTGAGCATTGGACAACCCATCTAGCCTATCCCCCATCCTGAGCTTTTTTAGTATCCCACTTTGACCTTATGTCGTTCATCTCCTCGTCGATCGGTCTGTGTTATCACATAGGATCATCCATCGTGTCAGTCTTCATCTAGATCTCATCCTATCGTGTCACCAGTCAAACTATGTTTCCCCTGCACTGTCACATAGGAAAGGCTGATCATTTGATCTACCCCTGGGGTATTCTGACCATCATGTGTTGGTCATCTATCATCTGTCTTCACCGTCCTCTTTCTGCTTTATCCATGGTCTTTTCATGAACTACAAGGGCTCTACACTTTCACGTAGGCAAGGCTAATCTCTGATCGACCCCCGAGCTCCTAGGTCTATAAGGTATGTTAGTCTGTGTCCTTTTCTGGCTCGTTATTCTCAAACAAAATTGCCTACTATCAAAAGATTTGGTTAATGAAAAACATCTAGCGTCAAACTGGGTTATTCTACTTTAGTATTTATCATCGGTCTTAACAGGATGCATCCTTCCTAGCAGACCTCATCAATCCCATCCATCCCCTTTGATCCTATGGCAAAGGATGTTTGAAATTGATTGTGATCTTTTGATTCTTTTGGATTTTGTTTATCATTTGCGCTCCCTATCATCACTTTTCATGGTTGCCTTGATCCATCATATCATGGTGTGCTTTGACTAGTCAATGTAGGGGTGTATCTTGATCTTTTCTTTGTCTTCTTGGTCGTCCCACGTAGTACCCACCAAGATCCCTGAGGTCTTGTATTACGTCGGGGCATCCTTGTGTGTTTGTGGTTATCCCAGTACCTAGCCCGACCAAGGTCATCATGACCTTGGGGTGTCAGGGTAGCCTTTTTGTTTGCTGTGTTTGTTTCATGCATTGGATGCCAAATTTCCTTGGTCTTACATATCAGGGTATCTAGTATCTTATGCTATAGCAAAAATCAGTGCTCCAAAGATGGCAACTCATATTAGGATTGCATTTCATCATCTGTTGCATTGCATTCACTCTATGATTTTGGTTGTGCAAATACTTTATCCCGCTCTCTCCCATTCTTATTAGGATACTAATTTTTTTTGATAGATGATAAATTACACCCATTTTTCACAATCACTATGTACCCATCTTCCATTATCATGTCAGTTCTTATTGACGCTTATGACCATGTGTTATTTCATTTCATTATTAATTCACTATAAATTACAAGAGAATTATCACATATTAGGTTCATTCTATTAACCACACATACATGGCCACCTGCATCACAAAGTGTCAGACTCATAATACATCACATCCTGCATATATAAAATATTCATACAGAATCCATCATACACATATACATACATGTCATTAAATCAACTAGGCATCTATACACATAAGTCATCATAGATATAACATATGCATACATCATATCACCATGTGAATATCTACATTAATAAAATTATCCATATTCCACAAATACATAGACCTAATCATCTATTGTCATATCATAAATATGTGGATAAATAAATATACTCATACATCCACATAGGCATGAAGTATCATATACTCATACATCCACATAAGCATGCAGTATCATAAACATGTGCATAAATAAACCAAAGTATCCATCTACATAAGTAAGAAATATCATATACATGTGCATAGTGTCAATAAGGACTGTCCCATATCATAGTCAAAATAATACAATGTATGTCATATATCCATCATACATCAAAATATATCATATATCCATCACATAGCCCTCATACATCATCAAATAAGGTACAAAATATAGAGATGTAGAGCATATCTGATCTTTGTCGATAAGTACTGCACGCTCCACCCTGCATCTATCAAAAAATCAATAACCTGTCATCTCCTGAATTAGCTACCCACATCAAATCTCTGTGGTGAATTAGGTACTAATCTCCTACCTGGTGAAGCACCCAACGATCACTATAACTTTGGGTTTACATCCCCAATGACTGATATGACACTGACATCTGTGGTGTTAGTTGAACATACTAGAACATCCGCTGTGCTAGGTCTGGAATTGCATGGTAATACACGACTATCCAAAATCCTGTCTCCCTCGCATTTTCCTCTCGCTCAACAATCTAAACCTGAGCATAATTTCGCTCTTAACGATATCTATCCCGATCTTTCATAATCAATCTCCTCTCCTGCTCCTAGGCCTCCTGGGATAGTCGTAACTATGCCATCTCTGCCTAAACCTGATCTCTCATCTCCTCAGCAGCCACTTCCCTAGCCACTGTTGCATCCCTCTCCCCTTGTAACTCCTATGTATTTGTCCCTATCACATCACTGACCTGCATTGACTGCCACTGAGCCATGACTGCGTCCCACTCTCCCTGTAGCGTCTGCATCCGTACCTCTACAACATCTCTCTCTCTCTCTTTTCGTGGCCTGTGCCTGAGCCTCTGCTACATCCTTGTCCCTCTGAAGTGCCTGAAGTTTCAACTTAGCAGAATCTCGCTCCTGTTGCAGAACTGACACCTGTGACACCACTACATCCCTCTCTCCAGAGAGACTGAACCTCTGACTCTGCCATCAGCCTCTCACTCTCAGCCACCTGAGCGCATGCCTGTACCACATCCCTGTCTCCCTCTAAGACCTGCACCTGTTCCTGTGCCACATCTCTCTGACCGCAACATGCACATCTCTCTCCTCGTCTCCTCCTCTCTCTGTTGCATCAACCCCATGTCCCCAACTGTCTGCTCTAAACAATCCACTCTGTCTCTGAGCTCAGTCCACTCCTAATGCCAACCTGATATCTCTCTCCATAATCACTCTAGTTGTCTTTCCAGACCCTCTGTATCTTTGATAGTCCCTATCCCAGTCTCTAGTGGCTCCTACCCTGTCACACCTCCAACATCCTATTGTATCACCACCTCTACCACCAAATAGTCTCACTACCATCTCGTTGCATCTCCCTCCTCATGCTCCCTGGCCACCTCCACTCACAATCTCTCTATCTCTGCTCGCAGGTCAACTACCTAATCTTGTGCCTCATCCCTCTCTCTCATCAATCTCCTCTCCACATCAAACACTAGCATGGCCAAGACTGCATAATCTCTCTCCCCCTAGGTGAATCATGCCTATAGCTCACTCAACACTGCCTCTAACCTGACCCACTCTGCATTTGTCTGCCGAAATCATTGCTTGCTGAGGCGTAGTCTCTCCATAGTCTCTCTCAACACCACCACGGGATCCTCTCCTCTGGGGGGTGCTGTTGATAGTGGTCAGAGGTCATACACATCAGTGTCAATTTCCATCTCCCACAGCTCATACCCCTCTCTCTTTTCCGATGCCTCCATCGCATCCACATCTATCACCGAGAGGGCTCCCTCTCTCCCTGTCATCCTCTCTTGCGCTCTGCTGGCCTTGCCCTCCTCTTGTCTCTGTCACTGATGCCCTCCTATGGGCATGTCTGCCTCCTATCTCTCCTACACTCTACTGGTCTCAGCCTCCTCCCCTCTCTCCTGCTGTTGACCTCCTGGGGATGCACGTGCCTCCTGGCTCCTCTCTCTGGATCTCCAGCCCCCTATCTTGCCATGATACAACCCTGACCTCATCCTCTCCCTCCTCTGATCCATCCCCTTAGGATCTATGCCGTCGTCTCCTCCTCCTAGCTGCCCTCATTGGATCCTTAGATGCTCCAATAGCCTCTTGTCTCCTCCTCCTGGCTTCCCTTGCTAGCTCCTCAGCTGCTCCCACCGCCTCCTATCCCTCCCCCTGCTGTCCTCTCACCTGACCTCCTCTTGGTTACCCTCAAGGTGCTAGTTCCACCACCCTCAGCCATCTCTCATCCTTTGACCTGAACCCTAGTGCTCCCTCAATTGACACTACTATGGTAATCTGTGGTGGTGGATGTCAACTGAACCACTGCTAATATTGATCCGTCACCCTTGCATCCCTCTGCCCCTCCCACCTGTTTTGGTATGACATAAACTATAGTGTCTCTAGCTCTACCCACATTGCATCTAGGCCCAGTGGAGCCCCCCATGGATGCTCCCGTAACAGTCGCCAGAATCTCACCCGCACCACGGGAATATCCCACCTCACTCCAAACTGTCGTGTCACCCGATTGGGTCCGTGTAGCTCCACTATAAGCGAAATCCTCCCAATAATATAACAACGAGTAAAGAAGTAACCGCTGTGTGCCTCCTCATCGCCCCTCCAGCCCCTGAAGTGCTGCAACATTTAAGGACACCACACTATCATCTCTGCTTGCACATCATCCAGTGGTCTCCTCCATATATCTACATCTCTCACATCCTGATACCACAGTATCACTCCCGCCTTTGCTCCCCATCCCCAGGGCATGACCTCTCTTTCATCTTGCTCTCCTAATCTGTGCACAATTAGTCTAGTCACCCTGATGTGTTCCCATGCCCAAACCTGTAGTAGTGTAACATGGGCCATAATCAACACCTTCTGGTAGCATACCCGGTGCATGTCCCCCACGCAAACTTCCCCTCTCGACCCTCGATGATATGCCGAATCACCTTGATGAACCTGAGATGTAGGAATCAACCACTCTAGTCTGGCACTAGGATCCCACTAATCAGTCCCGCTAAGTACAAAGACAATATTGGTACCCTACAGGACAGACACCTGTCCACATCCAGCTGCCCCCACTGAATCGGTAGATTGTCACTACCAAAAACAACATGCACAAACTCATCCAGCGCCTCGTCCGCCATCCAACACTCGCTAACTGCAAGCCCTACAATAGGGAGCTTCAGAATCTACCAAACATCCTCCAAGGTCACCGTCATCTCCTTAGTCAATAGATGGAACGTTGATGTCATTGTGTCCCAATGCTCTATCAGGGTTGTCAGCATGGCTTTGTGGGCCTTAATCATTGGATATGATGACATATGAAATAATCCAGCCTTTGCCAGTCTTTGGTGGTCCAAGCCTTTCATCCATGCCATGAATCTCATCAACACCTCAGACCGTCTTTCTCATGTCTGCAAACTCTCCACCTTTTGTATCCATTGCACCGATACCTTGTTAGTCTCTTTTAGTGTCATCTTGCCCCCTTTTCCCCCCTTGGGATTTCCCTTAACTATCGCACCCTTGAGCCCTTAACCATCCCTTACCATTCCTATAGCTTACTTTCGTTGTCCCGGCTTCGCCTCGACCCTTGGGCGGACCTGCCTCGAGCTCGCAGGCAAGCCCGTGTGAGCCCGGGCTCACCCACCCGGGCCCGGCTAGGCAAGCCTCCACCCGCGCTTGGGAAGACCCACCTAGGCCCGACTGACGCACCCCACCCCCGCACCTCCCCAACCTAGCCTAACCCTATCCCCCCCAAAAAAAATGTCTTTTTTTAGGAGAATTTTTTTTTCGTCTAACCCATTTTTCCTCCCGAGTAACCCCACAAAACCCATATTTTTGTTTTTGCAAAATATTAGAAAAATTGACTAAAATCACAAAGTGGGGTTTCAGACTCACCTGGTGTGTCATGACACACTTGTTGAAGAATCGCCGTCTCTCATCCCCTCGATGAATGATGTCTGAATCGTACTCTAGCATCGTGTCTCCTCCCTTTTGCTCTCTCCTCTTCTTCCTCCTCTCCTCACTTGACAACTGTCCAAATGAGGAGAGGTAATTCCCTCAATTACCTTTTATAGCTTCCCCCCCCCTTTTTTCACTTTTTAAAATGAAAGGATTTTTTTCCTTTTATTTAACCTTTTTTAGCCTCAACTAATTCCATCCCCCCTTATCTTTTCAGGGCCACCATTTACACATTGTAAACCTTTTTTCCTCCGTTCCAAGGCCAATCTTCTTAATTTTCCATGCTCTTTCCATTGACATGTACCACTTCATACTTTCGAGAAATTGCCCGGGGCCCCCTTTTCCTTCCCCGTTCACCTTCTCAAGGGGGCATACCCTACCATTCTCTCCCAATCTTTCGTCATAAACCTTCCCTTGCGAGACCAGGGCATCCCCTTTAATTCTCCTTTGTTCGGGTAGCTCATAATCTCTCCCATGCTGGGGCATCTCTTTTTCGGTCGCTTCTTCCATAGAGTTGTCTGCATTTTATTTTTCTTTGAAACCCTATTATCCTAATGGTATTTTGAAGAGGGGAAAAATGTAGACATCCAAATTTGACCATTGTCATATGGTCAAAGTCATCTCCTTAATCATCCATTTGCTCATTTAATTCATCCTCTTTGCAGTATTAATTAAATCACTTATTTAATTAATATTTCATATCTTCCATAAGGTTTCCCAAAGTATTTAATTAATAAATAATTTTCCCCTCTTTCCTCTCTAAATTAAATAAATGTATCACTTTATTTAATTTAATCATTATCTTTTAAAATTTTAAATTCCTTATTTTCTCTCTCATTGTCACATCCTCCAACTTTTGCAAGTTGGTCTCTAATCCCCCTTAACAATCTAACCCTCTTTCTTAGTCATAATTAATTTATGATTAAGATGTGCACACTCTTAATCATCATTAGGTTCACATCCTCCATTTCCCACTTGCCTCTAATGTGTCATTAATTAGTCTAATCAAATACTTGCACAACCTTAATCACTTAATTAGGTCAACCCTAATCTCCATGTCATTTATGGAATGTGTCCTTAGTCAACTTCATTAAAAGCTTTCTCTTTTTGAATAAAGCACTCCATTCCCTATGTGAATTTTTAATTCACATTTAATCCCCCAATGCATTTAAAAGAATTTTAAATTCCTTCTCTCATCCCCATAAGAATATTTGAGGAATTTTTAATTCCCCACATGTCCTCTCACCCACATGGGGCAATTACCTCCTTTATGAGGAGATCTTGTCCCAATCCCAAGGTACTATGTACCACCTCCATGTCATGTACTATCCTTCCACCTAATGTACACATCACCCTTTTTAAGCCATATCACATGCCACATGTCAAGATGTGAGGGATTGTGAGTTATCAACTCACCTTAGCCCTACATTTTGATCTTGGTGGCTCAATTTTGACCGTCCATTTCCCTATAAAATTCTAAAATCTCTATAAATACCCCCTCTTTTCTCTCATTTTGGGAGAGATCATTCATGCTAGCCAAAGTCTTGCAAATTTTTTTTCTCAATCCATACTTAGTCATTTTTCATGCTTGCTTCCACTTTCATCCATTTTCCATCTCTCTTATAGCTTGCATATCTTGCCATCCAAGGAGCATACAACACCAAAGATCAAAGGGCCAACCAAAGGATCGATACGAGACAAGGTAAAAGATTCTATTATGTTGCCTTTATTTTGCATTGAATCCAACTAGGCTAATTTTGAGGTGTAGAGTGTTTTTAGTGTTATTTGCTCTTTTTTGGTTTGCTGCTCGTATTCTAGCACTTAAATTCACCCTATCACAATATGATTCACACTTTTTCTAGAAGACACCCTTTTGATAGTTAGGTAAAGGGTTGCGAAATGCTTGGTGGTGTTCGTTTGTTTGGTAGTGTCCTTCTATTGTGACGGTGCCATTTTCGATTAAGTCTTGAATGACATTCTTCAAGGCTTGACAATTATTCATACGATGGACCTTGCACCGATGATAGTCACAATAGTATGCATCATTCCATGATGGTGGCTTCACACTGGGTTCAAAGTTGCATTGAGGCAGAAAAGTAAGAACTTTTTTAGCCATCAAATCTTTGAATGCAGATTCTAAAGATTGACCTAGTGGAGTAAAAGTTCTTCTGTTAGAGAAGAATGAAGATCGTTGTGGATTCATGCTTGAGGTATTTCCTAAGGAATTGTTGTTGTTGTTTCCATGGTAACCTTGATTGTTGGTATTCCCTTGATTGGGAGTAAAGGTTTGATTCATGTTATTCTTTGGAGGAGGATGAGTGTTTCCTTGATTTGTGACCGAGTTGACATTGTTATAGTTATTGTTGTGAGGAGTACTTGAAGCACTAAGAACAAATGGCTTAGTCGAGACATGATTTTCATCTACAACACCATCATTCACCATGTTTTTGTTGTGAGTCCAAAACTTAGATTTGTTGTTGTTGTGATGTCAAGAGCTAGGATTGTCCTTGTGAAGTTTTATTATCCCTCTCTAGATTAAAGCACTTTCAATGGTGATGGCATTTTTGATCAATTTCTGAAAAGAGGGAGGACAATGAAGATTAAGATGATAGCTCATCTCTTGATCTAAGATGTTTATGAAAGTGGTGATATTTTTCTTTTCAGGAACATGATGTGGGTATCTATCAAACAATCTTCTCCATCTTTGAAGAAATGTAATGAATGGTTCACCAGGTTTCTGTTTAGCCTTGCAGAGATCAATCATGGTTATTTGATGTTGTATGTTGTAGGAATATTGTGATATGAACTTGTTAATCAATTCCTCAAATGTCTTGATAGGCGGTGTGATTTTTGATAGCCATTCCATAGATTGGCCTCCAAGACTTCTAGGAAACAAACTCATCAAGTATGTATCCTCACAAGGAAACTCTAAAGTCATATTTCAAAAGTCCCTAATATGATCAATTGGATCTGATTTCTCATTGTAATGATCAAACTTTGGGATTTCGCAATGTTTGGGAAATGGGATCATGTTGAGGTGTCGGTCAAAGGGATAAGGAAAGATGTCATCAAGAGCATATGTCTTTATTGTGGTTCCCCCTTGCATGTCTTTAATTTGTCCTTGAAGTGCCTTAACCTATTGAGACAAGGCATTATTATCAGACAAGGGTGTGTCATCAAGACTTTTCTTTAAGTTCTTAGTATCAAAATCATGAGGTAATTTAGCTCCTTTGTTAGCCAAATACAGGAAATATTTCTCCTTTTGTGCTCTAAGATCTTTTCTAAGGCTTTGTGAAATTTAGGATCTTGCTCAACTTCTCTAAGGTGATGTTCTTCATCTTGTTCATCATCACTATCTACAGGAGTTATGCTCATGTCTCTGTTGGAAGGGAACGGATTTTTTTCTCTTTCACCCATGTTGTCGTTAAAAAGGAGATTTCGACTCACACTATAAAGGGGATTACTATTTTCACCTTCTTCTTGAGTTCTTTGGGTATGATATTCTTGTTGAATATCCTCTTTCAACTTATTGTATTGAGATCTTGTAAAAATAGGCATATGATTTTGAAATGTTCTTCTAGACTTAGATCATAGCTTGATAAGTGAAAAAATGATGATGTTTTGATCCGATAAGATGAAATATTATGATATGATCAAAGATGTTCCTAATTATTGATTGTGGCTTCCAATGATAAAGGATGTCAAAATCCTTGTTGAGGAAGTTGAATCAATAATCAAAAATTTGTTTGAAAGGGGCACTTTTAAGATTTGATCCTTGTTTTTGAAGTATATCAAATAGCCTAATTAAACTCACTGAAGGATTTGACTAGGATGTGTTGGATATTCAATAGAAGGTTATGGTAGATAATTGAAGTTGAGAGGTTGATTGTGGTTGTGTTGTTGTGATAGAGCTCTTCTCTAAAAATAGGCTTGTGAATATAAAGGCTCTACAACGTACTCATCGGTAAATACCCTAGCAAAATCTTGGTACCTATGGAGAAACTTATGGTGATGGAGCAAGATGTTTCAACTTTTATACAAA
Source organism: Sequoia sempervirens (assembly GCA_007258455.2). Lineage (NCBI taxonomy): Eukaryota > Viridiplantae > Streptophyta > Pinopsida > Cupressales > Cupressaceae > Sequoia > Sequoia sempervirens. The sequence goes on along the minus strand of VDFB02310215.1, from coordinate 48,139 downwards.
AAATTTCTTCATTGCAAGGTTTTCTTGTAACCTAAATGTTTCTTGGGTTTCTTGATTCTGTTGGTAATCGATTTCCTAAAAAATTTGGTTGATTTCCACTCTCTAAGCATGAGAGAAATGTCAAAATGATATTGGACCAAGGATGCTACAGACTCAGATCTGTCAAAAGCAACAATTTCGAAAAAAGTGACAGATGCATTACTCTATACCCTATATGCGTTGCAGAAATAGGCATATGCACTAGAGAAATAGTCAAATGCGCTACAACAGACCTCAAATGTGCTACAATATGTCTCAGATGCGCTACAATTTTTTTTTTTGACAGTGACCAAAAATTGTTCATAGAATATTCAACCTATGTGCTAAAACACTCAATGCATGAAAAAAGACTCTAAATGCACTGAAGTAACCAATGAATGTGCTAGAACATACCTCATATGCGCTAAGATATACCCTAGATGCGCTAAAATAGTTTGCCAAAGCAATTTTCTAAACAGTTTTGAGTAGTTTTAGCTGAAATTTTGCATGTTCATTTTGGATGATCTTTTATCTAAATTAATGTGATTGACAACACAACAAACACTCTGAAAATAGTTGTTTTTAAGGCCTATACTAAACATCAAGTGTATGTTCAAAATATTTTTCAAAAAGTGTTTTCATAGGTTTTGTACATAACAAACAATTTAGGCAGAATCACTCTTAGTACTCAAGTAGGTCATCATAATAACCATAGCCCACATCTTAGAATTGTGTCAACTCACATAGCCATGTCACCCTTGAAGGGGCATGTATGTTTTTGTCTTTTCCATGTGCGTACTCAGAGTGACGGAAGTGGATACCAGATCCCCTAAGCAAATGGTCCTTGACAATTATATGGTGAGTGTCTTGGGGGCAGATTCTTCCCTCCCCTTGCACTGTGATTAATAGGATGTTCAAAAACTGACATGGTTGGCTACTACACTAGGTTCGTAGTAAGGGTTTCCATTTGGTGTGGAAATAATAAACTCCCTCAGGAGACCTCCCAACCTTTAGAACAAAGGCTTTGGGGATGGTTATCTTGCACACTACTGGGAAAAGTGGGTTTTCCCAGATTTGCTTTAAATTTTATAGTGGGGGTGGAATAGCCTGGCTTTGGCTTGAACCGCTTGGGTCGTTCCTATTGGGTGAGTAATTTTTCCCACAAGAGCAGGCCCTCTACATGATATAATAAAGCATTAAAATTGTAGAAATTGAAAAGGAAAGTCTGGTATTTTGATCACCTAGTTAAGGGGAGAGCATATACCTATTGCCACAGACAAAGTAGACAGTGTTCTTTTTAGAGCCCAAATGACAATGATTTAATCTATGTGAAGATATTGCTTCACAACAAGCATGGGATTCATTTTAACCAGAAAATCAATGTGTGGTGACTATCCTAGGATTGATTCTTTTTAAAATTCCATGTCTATCCTAGGATTGGTTCAATTTAAATTGATGTGTCTACCCTAGGGTTGATTTCTTTTAAGCCAAAAAAAAATCCTGTTTGCGGAAGGCGTCAGAATCAGAACCCTATTTTAGTTACAACCTGCATGTGCCAAAAGATTATACATATGCACTAAAACAAATAGTCAATGTGCTAAAATAGAACCCATAAGCACTACAAAAAATCCTAAATGCGCTAAAAGAAATCCTAAATGTGCTAATCTAAGAATGCTATATTTTTTTTTTAAACAAAATTTTGATAAAGTGAGCTAAATGCATGCACCATTGTGTTCCCTAGATGTGCTGAAATGGTTTGCGGATGCGCTGAAACAGTTCCCAGATGCTCCGAAAGACCTGCAAAAGTGCTGAAAGAAGACCTAGATGCGCTAAAGAAACCCACATATGCGCTAAAATGGGAATTTTTTCCAAACAGTCGAACTTTAGAATGTGAAAACCTGTCAGAAAAATCTGCAATTATACGTTAAAAATGGGGCAAAGGCCCCACGGTGGGTGCCATAAATGTGTGATCAATTTTTAAGTGTATCAATATGTAAAAACAATAAATCAAACACACCAATAAGACATTATATCAAAACAAAAAATCAAATAAAAAGGAATGCAAACTCAGTCTTCTGTCTTTGATGCCGTCATATCATCCTCTATCTCCAGTGTTTTTGTCGATTCCTGCTTGCTCTCAGATTGTATGCTAGGCTCAACAAATAGTCTTCCTAGAGAACGAGATTAAAGATGAATGCATGCTATGCTAAGATATGATTAAAATGCTATGAATGCTAAACATGATTGCTAGAATGTAAAATTACGAATGCTAAAGCTAATAATGCTAAAATGCTAATCTTCTATCTCTAATGCATATAAGTATCTATCTTTGTATGTCTATCTAAGTGTTGTCACCAATGCTTGGATTTACAAGGGTATTTATAGAGTTTTTCAAAAGCTTCTGATTGGCTGATGTGATCAACGACTGTGATAATTCTTGCAGATCGAATGGTCAAAGATGGAGAAGACTGGAGAGAAAAATAGAAGAAAAAAAAAAAGCAAGATTTTCTTCCTCTTTCATGTAAAAGATAAGATGAGATGATAAAAATCATCTTTTTAAAATATTTTGGAAAGATTTAAGAAGATAAAATTGTTTCCTCTTTCAAGAAAGAGATAAGATGAGATGATAAAAAAATCATCTTTTTAGAGGATTTTGGAAAGATTTAAGAAGATAAATAATGAATTATAAATTCAATTATTTATTTATGGGTGACATGGAGATTTTCTTAATTAAATAAAATATTTAATTAAGATTTGGAGAAAATGGAAGATTCTTAACTAAATAAAATATTTAATTAAGATTTGGAAAGTGACGTGGAATTAATTAAATAAGAATATTTAATTAGTATTTGATTTAGGAGAAAGGAAATTAAATTCAATTAAATCCAATTAAATCAAATATTTTAATTAAACTTAAATGTGATAATTAATTTAAATAAACAATGATATTTATTCAATTAATTAAGTGGACTTAAGAAAGTGGTAATTAAATAAAATGAATTTATTTAATTAAAGTGGGAGAATAAAGTAGGTGAACAATATAAATAAATAATTAAATTTATTTATATGTAGAGGAATTAAGAAATAAATTAATTAAATAATAAATATTTAATTAAATGCTAGGATTAATTAGACATGACCATTTTTATGCATATACAGTATGAAACTAAGAAATTAGAAATAACAAATAATTATTGGTTGTCATCACTAATCTTTGGAACTAAGTGTAGTAGATTAATCAAATTTGTCACATATTGATGAAATAGGAAGGATGGTTCCTTAGCATATTAATTGAAACCTCAATATATATATATATTTCCTCCCCCCACCCCCGGGGGTGGGGGGGGTTCAATAGGGTTACCCAAAACTATAGCTATCTATCTATATATATATTGCCTCCCCCCACCCCCGGGGCTAGGGGGGTTCAATAGGGCTACCCAGAACTATAGCTATAATTCCCCCCCACCTTATTCTAGCAGGTTGATTAATAAATACTAGCTCTTGACCGATTGTGCTGTAGGGAGAGATGAAATATGGATTAGGCTTAGATTGGTGGCTTAGATCAGATAGATATGGTCTATAGTGAAGTGAGCAAAGGGGGATGCATAGAGGGAAGCCAAACGAATGTCAGATGCAAAGCTACACACCTCATTAAGATCATATTGGCATACTCCCCTAGAAGAGAAAGAGCAGACCCCATCAGAGACGAGAGTAGGGTACAAGGCCATTTCCCCCTTCTCACAAAGCCGTACATGGATCTGATCGCTCATACCACTCCCTGCCGACATCCCCATTATCAAGTGTGAATGGATTGAGAATCTCTATTATGCACTTGACCAACTTCAGTTAGGGCTCGATGCATCTATCTCCTCCCACCCTAGGCCGACCCCACCGACTAGGGAAAATCCCACCTCTCACCCCACCGTAAGACCAATATGGCTGGTGTTGAAGGCTATCTTGGGTGGGAGGCAATAAGTTTCAAGTGGGTGGGAACTATAGTGGAGGTAGATTATATTTGTGGGAGAATATAGGGATATACCTTAGTTGGGAGGATCTAGAGGTATAGCAGACCCCATCGACCTATATTCCTTTTTGGCCTTATGGGTGGTGGTGGAGCTTGGGTGGTTAGGAGCCTCAGGCAGTGGGGTCTTACTGGGTGGTGGGGTCCGCCGTTATGGGTGGGAATTGTAGCTAGTTCTGAGCTACTATGTACCAATAAGGAGAGTAGGAAGAAAATGATTGATCCACTTCGCTCATCACCCCTTTATTCTAAATGCCAACTAAGCTAAACTATAGTTGGGGGGTGGTTGGATTAGATGGGATTCTATATGTAATAGCTTTTGAACCACCCCTAATCTAGATTCGTGGCTAGATCTCTATGCTACACATGAATCACTCCAATCCAAGATTACACAACTCTAGGCTCGTGGGTAGATCTAGACTCACAGATAGATCTATATGTGTTTGGTTTAGTCATAGTTTAGTTTAGATTGTTTGGATAGGTCTTATTGTATAATGTATATAATGCAATTCCCCCCCACACCTCCCTTTTCTAGAGATTTCATGTAGCTGGCATCACATAAAATTGAGCTATCTCCTTTAATATCGCCGCTTCAAAGAAAAACACTTCGGATTTGGCCCTCTCCCCTACCCCTCTAGTGAGCTATCTAGTTGGCCTACTACTCTTAAGTCTGGCGTCCTTCTCATCATAGTCTGTGGTCTTTCCCGTCATAGTCTGTCGTCCCCATACCCACCCAAGGCCTATCCCGGCTATCCTCCCACCCCCATAGAATAGTAGGGAATCTACCGACTAGAATTAATTACCTTATCCGAGAACTAGCAAGCGCATCCATAGAATTGTAGGGCACTGATTAATTACGGTGGGGTCTTGTACCCCGGACCGGGTGGGAGGCCCCTACAATTCTATGTGGTATAGTTCCGGGAACAGAACTATAATGGGGGGGGGCGGGCCTAATTTTAGCGCGTTAGGTTGACGAGAGCTCGGCCGGGAGGGACAACATCCATTCCCGGCGGAGCTGGATCCCAATGTCAGTTATCTGCTCGAGACGCCGGGTGGGTAGCGAATATCATATGGAGTGGGTTGATGTCCAGATCTAGATGAAGGAACTCCTGGAATTGGGAGCTACCACATGTTGGAGCTAGTCGTTGGCTCGTTGGTGGAAGAATGGGTTAATGACCACCAAATGGATGGGGGTCAACTACAAATTCTAAATCCTTCCTACCAACAATAGAACTAAAATTCCCTCCCAACTAGAACCCTATAATCCACCCCACAACTCAAATTCCTGGGTGGGAGGGAACTATAGGGAGTATAGTTCCAAGAATAGTAGTAGTTCCACCCACCCTAACTAAAGAACCTCTTTTTGATGCATCACGGGTGTAGGGAAAGAAAGATGCCGGTTCATAATCAACCAATTCATTTAGAATTGGAGAGTTAGCCAGTTCATGAAAAAGTCACTTGATGATTGATTGGATCAGTTCCTTGCATTTAGATCAAGATTATGCATTGTGGGTGGAGGGAGTTCTCACACAACACAAGAAAGCTTGGGGAGGATCTAGAATTTGGGTTACAACCAATTGCATCCTCTCAGAACCGTTTCTTGCCTTTATAGTGAACCTGTGCCATTGGGACCATGCCACTATTGTGTGGGGTGCACCCCTATTCATTACCCCTATGAAGGAGTTTCTCAAGCTTTTCCCATTGTGGTGCTACTACTGTTGCCATTTCCACTATGCCGTTATCCCCACCAGGGTGGTTGTAATACACCTCCTACGCAAGGGCATGGTTGGTCCCTTCAGGCATGGTCAGTGGTGTTTGTGGTGGGTGAAGCCATGGTGGTGGGTTCTGCCTTAGGGGGGGCTATAGGGCCACTAAAGTTCAACTAAGCTATTAGTACTTTATTAATATAAGCTGGGAATTGAGTGAATCCCTTCATAATCCCAACTGGGGGGGACCACTATAAAAAGACGTTGCCTGCATTAAGATCTTAAACTCATTGTCTACTTATGGGAAATGTTCAGATAAGAGACTAATGAGGATACAATGCCGCATCCCCCAAAAATTGAAGAGAAAGAGAAGATATATTGGGAAGTCTCCATATCTGAGACAAAATTTGAACAATTATCTTAAACCATAAGCCATACATCACATAACTAGACTAGACTATAGGTGCCCAGAGGAAGATGGCTAGTCCTCATTAGTTAGTGGTCTTGGGATATATGGAGGGGGAGGGCCCCCTAACTAGATATGCCCCTAGATAGATATGGCCTTGTGACCCATTTATATAGATGATAGGGTTGACTGGCTATCTCATCCAGATATAGCTAGGGGAGGAGGGAAACAAAATCGACCGATGGCCTACTCCTACACCTACTATATCTATAGTCATCCCAACTTCAACTATCTATATCTAATCCATATGTCACCTTCACCTCTACGATGATTCGATTGATGCTCGATTGGTGGGAATAGAGATGGCTTTGCATCCATCTGCCCTCACAACTATCTATAGCTCATAGCTCATCTGCCCATATATTTGAGACTTATATCGAGTTAGCCCTTGGATTTCCAACCCTGAGAGCACACGACACTAGTGCCAGGGAGTGCCTAGATGCTTCACCTCTCATACAATGCACACGGCCCCCCTACAATTATAGTTGATAGGTTGATAGATTTTCTCTCCTCCGATAGAGAGCTTAACCCCCATATAGACTATGGACACGACCCACTCGATAGGTATTAGATATTGTTCTAGGTGAAGAACTATAAACCCTCATATCTGGCAAGGACACACACACACTACATTTTTCTAGAGATTGGTTCTTTGACAACTGACCCCCAAAACGGGCGCACATGATTTACTATTCCAACCTACCCATCACGCTAACCTTTTGAGGGTTCTAGGAAAACCATTGGGCCCCCTCAACAACTAATCTACCTCACCTACCTTGCCAAATAGTAGGGTTAATTAATTAATCAATTAATGACATTCATTAATGCGCTCCATAGCCTCCTCCCACCGGGGGGGTGGGAGGCTATAGAGTTGGGTGAGCCGGCCCCCATAGAATTGTATATATATATAAATTGAAACCTCAATATTTTAAGATTATATATATATATATATATCAAATTATATATGTATAATATTATATACATTATATATATCAGATCATATATGTATAATCTTATATACATTATATATATCAGATTATATATGTATAATCTTATATAGATATATATATATCTATATCAGATTATATATATGTATGTAACAAATTAAATATATATACAAAATATAAACATATGTATATCATATTATATATATTTCCAATTTATACAACCTTGTTGTATTTCATCTAAACAAGTAAAAGCAAAGATTACATGATTTTTTTTGTAGATATACATACATAGTCTGAATGTAAGGGTGCAATCCTAAAGCCTTCTGTGATCATGCTTGTTTATTTTTTATATTTTCAAACTCATATTTATGCTGCACTAACAAGTTGTCATATACATATTTATATATTTAATCTGATATAGATATCTATGTATAAAAGATTAAATAGATATATATCTATATATACAAGATTAGATATATACATACATACATACATACATACATACATACATATATATATATATATATAAAGTCTTCTAATTAAAAATATATATCTATATAAGATTATATATAAATGTATATGTATATATAATCTTATATATAGATATATATCTATATGAGATTATATTTATATAATCCATATAATCTTATATAGATATATATGTATATCAAATTATAATTTGCAATATATAAGACCCTATATATATTAAGTGGGATGAAGGATAATAGAGGTGAAAATGAGGAAGAAAAGTGCAATAAATGATGAGTTTAGGGCTTAAAGATCCCTAAAAACCAGTGGTTAGGTAAACCCATATGCGTGGTTTGTTGAACACATATGTGGCACGTGGTTAACATGGTAATGTGGCTGGGTTGAGATTAAAGTGCCCACCTCCTAGCGGACCCACATGTAAAAATGAGTGGGCCCACATACAAACGTAAGTTGAAATAGGTTTATTGATAATTAGAAATAGGCTATTTTTCATTCAAGGAACCATTGAAATTAGACATAAATGGCAACTGCAATATGAAATGACTGATTGTTTCCTAGGAAAATTCAAATTTGAAAATAAATCACCACAATTAAATGCATTCAATTTACATATTCAAATGATTTTATAAGAGGGAATTTCTAGTGTCATTTTCATTACAAATTCTCCTATGCTTTCACTGAATATCCTCTGCAAAATTGAGGTCAGTACATATAATAAAACAAAAAACATATTATAATTCATATATATGACTAAATTTATGCAAACCACCTATTTTGTCAATTAAACCAAATATAAAATTGATTTCCTAAAAGCCATTGCAGAACTCAGGCATAAATGGCCACTGCAAAATGAAATGACATTGTTTCCCATGAAAATTCAATTTACACATTCAAATGATTTTATAAGAGGGAATTTCCAGAGTCATTTTCATTATGAATTCTCCTCTGCTTTCACTGAATATCCTCTACAAAATTTAGAGCTTACTAAGGCAACCTATGCACATTCCTCTTAAAAGGGAGCTCATTTAGGTCGGTACACCCAAAATAACTAAATTCTTATTTTTATTTATCATTATACTATTTTATATTTATGTTCTCTATTTCATTATTCAATATACTATTTTATATTTATGGACATAGTGTTTACATTAAATTGAGGCATACAAATTATTCAGTTTTTAGTTAGCTATTCAAATTAACATTATCCATTATTTAATCATATCACAGTTACATTTTTATCACTTGCATACATCATGCATCAAAGATAATAACATTATCCTTATTAAAGTTTTTGAACTACATATAATGCTCCAATAAAAACTCTTATTGTTGTGCATGCAATATTGCAAGGATGATTTGATGTGGGAATGTTACTAGTACTACCCTGTTTATTTCAATTATTTTGTAGGCAAGTGGGAGTGTCGAGAAGTGAACCAAGTATGTGGATTATCAACATACCAATGAAGCTATGTTTGTTTACACATTAAACTATATGGGGATTTTTTTCTCTGAATGCTTTATGATATGTTTATATTTTTTGTTATATTGTGTTCACAAATTCTTATCTGATTGGATGAATATATTTAAGTACATTGGACTCTTAATGGCAGGCATGCAAGGACTTCTCCGCAATCAACAAAAGACTTCAAGTGTTAATGACAGGTAAAGTCTTTGAATTTACTTTGGCAATGACCTAGTAATACTGAAAAATATGTGTTTTTATATATATGGTTGAAAAATAGATGAATTGAGTAACAATATAGATTAATTATTAGATTAGTTAGTATTAAATTAATTATATATATGTATGTATATACATATATATAGGTATATATGTACATACGTATATATTGTTATGCATATATGTATGTACATATTTAGCTATATATATATGTGTGTATGCATATTATATAATTAATTTGTAATTTTGTTAAATTTTTATAGTGATAATTAATCAAATTGTATATATACACACACACACAATCTGATAAGAATATATCATTGTCTGCAAATACATTGATTACAATTTGTAGACAATGATATATTCTTACCAAATTGTATGTATATATATACATACAATTTGATAAGAATATATATCATTGTTTGCAAATATATATATACAATCTGATAAGAACATATCATTGTCTGCAAAGAATATATCATTATCTACAAATTGTGTTTGCAATCAAAGTTTTTCTTATTTTTTTATTGTCAAACACTAAAACATAGTGTAATTAGCGATACCACAGAAAATAAAAGGCTAAAACCCTCATCAAACATATAAGAGATACAAATTTGAGGTTCCAATAAATAGAAACAATAAAATTATGAAATTTTATAATCATATCATAGTTATATTTTTATTCAAACTATAATCATTGATTGGGTGGTACCACAAAAAAAAACATGGCTGAAACATACTTGAAACATATCAACATATTACTGAAAGCATGTATTCAACTTCTTCTCACCTTAAACATATGTGAGGATCCAAACATAGTAACAACATCATTATCAATTCTTATAATCATATCAAAGTTATAAATTCAAGCAGATAAACAAATCTGCTATGCAAAGTAGATTGCCAAAATATACTGCTACATCAATCAAAAAAAAAAATTCAATATGAACATTATAAGTTCTCCATATTGCTAGGAAAAGGACGTGGAGTGAGATATCCATCAATAGCTGAGTTTGGTCCATTTGTAGGAGGCGATACTTGGTTAATAGAGGTTTGAAGGCATGTTTCTATTTGAGCAAGCAATGCCTGGCTTGCATCTACAGTCAGTCCCATTTGTTGGGAGACACTCCCAACTTGCATATTGTTGATAGATATAAAGGCTGGTGACAATATGTTCATATCAAGTAGGATAGGGTGTTGGAGGGGTATAGGATTCCCCATTGTAGACTTACATTTTTTCCTCTTTGCTTGTTTAGCTTTCTTTTCAACTGCCTTTGTAGTCATTTAGCCTTCGCTTGCTCCTGTCTAATTTATTTCTCCCACATTCTAATCATCTTCTCCTCATCTTCTATCATTTCCTTGCTTACTTCTCAACCCTCATTGCTTCCTTTTCAATTTCTTCTGCTTGATGTTCCGCCTTTCTCTGCATTTTCTACTCCTTATGTTGCTGCAACTCCTCATGCCTTTTCTTCGATGCCCCTTATTCATTGTAAATTTCAATGAAGGTGTCAGATGTTAGTACTTGGGACTGTCTACTAAGGTGAAACACTCCTGGACGACCTCCCCGTGATGTTCCTTGCACCCTCTACACTGGAGGTCTCAAGAATTTACTATTTGGTCTTGTTGTTTGTTGTCCATCATGTGGGGTGCATGGCACAAACTTAGCTTATTCTTCACAAATTGCATTGTCATATTCACTTTGAGCATCAATATGCTCTTCCCAATTCCTTGCAGTAGTGAAGTAATGGATTACTTTAGCTGGATCACGTGTGGTGGGGATGGCATAGAAAGGCCTACTTCTTCCTCAGTCAGATTTAATTGCACTCCAAGGTTTGTGGCTGATTCATGCATCCATTCTGGTTGGCTTACTTGAGTTGGAAAACTTAGGCCTACTAATGCAGTTGCTCTAACTTCATTGCATTGCAACAACTAGTTGGATTTGTGTTGGAAAACTAGGACTGTGTGCTATAGTTTCAACACCCTCATTGCATTTTTCTACAACATCACTTGCCACATTCCTTGCATCATATTCTCGCACAAAACCATCTATTTGATCCTCATTGTAACCAAATAGACACAAGCAGGCCTCTGATGCAATAAACTATTGATCATCTTCCATCATGACTGCATCATCTTCTGTTCCAAGAGTTGCTACATCCTCTTCAACAACATATCCCTCACTTGGCCCCATATCCTTGTCAAGGGCTGATCAATTAAGTGGCCAAATTACTATTCTACGGAACCCACTAACAATGTTTCCTAGTTTCAATGATTTTTTGAAAGCTTGGCTTGCAAGAGTTGCCAAATCTTCACGTTCGATATCAATATGTGGGTTGTTTGCTTGCCATATGGTTCTTTGCTCTCTGAAATAAGCCTTGAATGGAGCAAAAATGTTGAAATCCAATGGTCATAGCTTGTGATTGGTATGAGTAGGCAACATTAGGAGGTCTATTCCTAATTTTCTTGCTTCTTCTATGGTCTTTAAAGCCATGTGGCTACGATGATCGTCAAAAATGAGAAGGGCCCTATTTGTTGGTGAAACCCCACCAGGAATATTACCTGTAAAATGGTCTAACCATTTGACAAATAGTTCCTTTGTCATCCAAGTGTATTCTTGGACTACCATCAATGCCCCTATCTCACAATTTATGGTATAGTTCTGCATGTGCCTCTTTGATTTAAACAAGTAGAACCCAAGAATACTTAACCCAGCCACACTTACACAAGCCAACACTATGCTCCACTCTCTACTTTCTGATACCAAATGTGGTACACATTTTGCACCCAATTTGGAAATAACTATCGTGCCACAGTTCCTACCAACTCGAATACCAGTCTCATCATAGTTCCAAATTTGGCTTGCTCCATAGTGCTTAAGGTTGATCATATTCTCGAGGTTATCATAGAATGCTTGCACAAAAGAAGGACGAACCATAATCACTCTATCACTATCCAATCCTTCAGCTATTCTAATTTTCAAATATGGGTGCCTTCTTTGAAATCCTACCCACCATGACCTCCTAGGGACCCGATTTGTGAATGGATTGGGCTGACTTCCAGTTATTTGGGAAATTGTAGCTAATTTACCTACAGTTCGTGGCCCAATGCTGCCATGTCCTTGCACCATTGGAAAAATTAATTATCCTCCTCCTTACATAAAATGGTGCATGGACCCCTCCTCTTGGTGGTGGTAACTCATAAAAACCATGCCCTCAAATTGCTAGGTAGCATACCCCACTTGATTGCTGCTTCCCTAATTGACATGTTGTGTTCTTTGACACTTTTAACTTCTCCTTTCATATCAACATATGTCCACTACCTAATGGGTACAGGTGAGGGCAGTTGCATAGTAGGTTGAACATCTGGTTAGACTTCAAATGTGTTGGTGGCTTCATCTGTATATTGGTGGCTTCATCCGTAGAGTCAGGAACATCTTGTTGGCTGGGAATTGCATGCAGTGCCTCAAAAAACTCTGGTTCAATGAAGTGCACACCATGAGTGACTCTAATTGCACGTGGTCATCTTCCTACAACCATTTTTGGTCTTCTAACAAGTGCCATTATTTTCCACTTAACCTGCATAGACAATAAATATAGCATAACTTGTTAGTGCAACATAAATATGAGTCTAAAAATCCAAAAAATAAACAA